>RCUC01088946.1:0-30965 GCA_003697995.1 Taxidea taxus jeffersonii
CAATCTTAGTTCTTTTTTTCTTTTTTTAAGTTGAAGATGTCTAAATTATTATTTCAATATACAATCCATGTAAAAATTATTGGGATATTTTACATTCTTTTGTTCATGGTAAAATGAACACCAGATTACAGCCAGCACGTCTCTCAGTTTGAATTAGCCACGTTTGCAGTGCTCAGGATCTACATGTATCCCGTGGCTCCTAGACTGTGGACTGCATAGACCCAAGCCCTTGGGAGCTTCTGTCTGCTAAATCAGCCAGAACATGTCTTGCTGCTGGATATCTGGGGTGGAAGGACAGAATCATTCTTCTTAGGAGTCAGGCGAGGGAAGAAGGGCTTCCTTTGTGCCCCCAGTTTGCATCCCTGTGTTCTTGACTCACAGTGAGCACAGTCTCCCTCCTGACCGTTCCTTGCAATCCATGACCCCCAGGCACGGTTACTTTTGCTGAGGCATGAATATCCCCCTAGCAGCAGCCCTGTCCATGGCTCTGTGATTCTGTCCTCACTCCCATTTGCTGCTAACTCTTTCGACATGATGAAAATGTTCTATGTGGGGGGAAAAATGGAGTTGAGACTAAAACCCACTCCTGGTTCTGGCCGTAAACGTGAAATGTAATCTATAGGTCCTAAGCAAATTCTGTGCGCTAAGATGGAATTCCATAGGAGCTGAACCGGCTAGAAGGGATACAGACAGTGGGATTCTAGAGGTGGCTGTTGTGTGCTCAGATGCTCTTTTCCCTATGTGGCGGGCACCCTGGAATTGTCTGCATTGTAGGGAAGTCATTGTCTGCCCTCTGCGGCGGGCATCCCTGTACCCACCTGCCTGGCACACATCTTCCCTTCTTCGGTGACTGTCCTTCCATTTGCCTTTCAGGACCAACCCTGCCCTGTTGCAGCCCACACTTGACCATCATTTTCTGTCTCCTGGGCCCTTGATGTTTGCAGGGGAGTGATGTCAGAATGGAAAACAATTGAAGCCACTGCAGGATGAAGAGAGCTGTTTGAGTTTCTTCAGCTTGCTGCCTGGCTCCCCTCACCAGGCCCAGTTGTCCACTGGGACCTTCTGTTCTCTGAGTAATTCCACATTCTTCCAGGAGATTCCATTTCCCCCCTTTTCAGATTGGCTGGGGTCTGTTTCTGTTATTCTCAACCAAATGCAAGTGGATGCCCACTTTGAGCAGCAGGCGGGCTGTGGTCTGGCCCGGGCTCTGCAGCTGAGGAGGGCAAATAAATAGAGAAGGACAAGAAGGGGAATTAAGTCGTCAAACCAGAGACTGTTTTTCTGGCCTCCCATGGTGGCAAGGGTGGGAGAGCGCTCACTGTTTCCAGAACTTGTTCTCATCCCCTCTCTCACTTCCTCCTCATGAGATCCCTGGGAAGTGCGATCCCCACATTCTGAAATGAGGAAGCCTGCCCAGGACTCAGAGGTGGCCGAGAAAGCACTTCACCCAGACTCTACCATGCTGCCACCGCTTTCGGTCTCTGGGAGAGAAGTCGGGGAGATGGCCACCACTGGGCGACATTTCTTTAATCCTATCTTTTAGACTCTTAGGAACTTTTTGTTGTTTTAAGAGTTGGAAGGGACTCTCAGAGAGAGCCCCAGAGAGAGGCCCTGACCACCAGGCAAGTCTGGGTGAGGTGAGCTGCAACCTGCTCTTTGAGCTCGCAGTGGAGTGTTCTGAGTCTCCTCGCTACTCACAGTGTGGGCTCTGGACCAGATACATGAGTGCCACCTGGGAGCTTCTTAGAAAAGCAGCCCCTCTGCCCTGCTGCGACCACCTACCCTGACTTACCGAATGAGTTACAGAATCTGAATCTGCATTTTATCTGATTCCAGGTGTTTCTATGCATGTGAAAGTTTCAAAAGCTTTGTGTATACCTGGTGTGATATTGTCCTTCTGTGTTCCTGAAGGAAACAGTAAGCCAATACATTGAGGTCTGGTTTCTAGTCCTGTGAGGAGCTCTCTCTTCTCGAAAGCTTCCATTTTGATTCACTTTTGAGGAGGGCCCTTGCAAATTGTGAAATTTGTCTTTGTCTTTTCAATAAAAGCCACCTGTGTGTTAGGCCTGAGGACTTTTATAGCTAATTAATTACAGAGATACGTGCCTGTTGCAAATGGAAAAACTTACCATGATCCTAATCAGTGAGTTTATTTATCTATCCTTGGTCCTTTTGACTGACATCCACGCTCAGATTTTATTTTTCACAGCATATTAGGTTAAGAAGTGGATTCATTGATTTGTTTCCCAAGAAACAATGGCTGTTTGTGTGTCCTGATGTGATCCCTTCCTCGTGGACGGCTTGGCCCTTGTTTCCAGGAGTTTATGGTCTGTTTGGAGTTTATGGTTTACAATTCTGGTTGGAGAGACAAGATCATGCTCAACTCCTACATTTCACGGGTGAGCCAAACTAGGCACAGAGTTGTGGGAGACTGAGAGGCTCCGGGTCCCAGTGGGAGTCTGGAGCTCTCTGAAGAGCAAGTAGGTTCCCCCAAGGAAGTCATGCCACAGGTGCAGGGCGAAGCCTCTGCTGGTGAGGCACCCTGAGGCTAAGGTGGGCCCTGATTCAGGGTCAGACAGGCACAAGGATACTGAAAAGCACAGTCCAACTTACTCAGGAGTAAGTCCAACTTACTCTGGACCGTAAGTCACAGCAGTTTATATTCTAACAAGTCCCTGTGAGGTAGACATTGTGACTGATGATTTATAGATTTAAGGAAGATGAGGCTAACGGAAGTTAAATAATTCAGTGAAGATCCCATGCCAGGTGGAGCCAGTGTCCATATGTGTTGCCTTCCTCTGCTGCCTGCCCAGAGGTGGGTCGTTCATCCTTCTGCCCCAGTCAGGCTGGGTTGCAGTCCCAGCAGTGTTGGGCTGGAGTGAGAGATGAAAGGGCCCCAGCTTCAGGAGAGGAGGTGTGCCAGGCTTGGCCTGAAGCAAAACTAATAGATCGATCAAGGTCGCGAAGCAGCGTTGGCTCTGATGGGATCCAGACGCCGGTCCTTCTTCTCTGGTGTAATGCTGCATGGAGACAACTGTTACCTGTCCCAGCTAAATGGCAAGAATGGCTGGCTGCAGGGCTCAACAGAGGGCGAGCTCTTCCGGTTGGACTGATGAAAGGTTGGAGAGGGAGAATGCCTGGGGGGTGGTCCAGAAGGGAGAAGAGAATCTCTTGAAGGGAAGTAGCCTCCTTTCCCGACCATTAGCCTGGTGAGGTGACCAAGGCCTTTCTCCCGGGAGTTGGTGATTAAGACCCTGCTCGGTTGGGTTCTTGCCCCAGGGTGTGCCTGGTGAGCGAGGGCTTGGAGTACAGAGCCAGGCTGCTGCTCTCCTTGGTCTTCAAGGCCAGAACCTCTGGGTGACCCTGACAGTCGAGCCCCAGGCCATGTCTGACTTGCTCTGACTCCCCCCTGGGGCACACAGAGTCCCCTCCCAGCTACTGATTTCTGGCCTTCACCTCTTCAGCACAGCCCTGAGCATTTCTGCAGAGTTTCCTGTTGGCCTGAGGCTGCACAGTTGCACAGGTCCCACCCGGGGTCATCTGGCGAGGCCCCGAGCAAGAGGTGGGGGTCAGCTGCATTCTCCCCACCACTCCTCTGGGTCTATCCACCCACACACCCGAGTCCTCTGGGACAACTCCCTTTGCACCCTGAGACCAGTAGAGCTGAGGCCCTGTATCCAAGTTCAGCTCACAAGAAGGTCAAGGTGACCCAGAAGGGCTTATGGCCAAGATCCTTAACATTTTTTTTACTTTCCACAAAGGCCAAGTCAGTGATGATTTCAGGACGTGGCGTTCCAGAAACAACTGAGGAACATAAGTCTCTCTTGGTTGGGGCAATGTAGCAAGAGCCCTTAGAGGGTGAGATCTTTGAGTGTCATATGGTCAGAAGACCGCTGTCCTGGTTATCCTCAGTGGGCCTGCCAGGTGGGTGCTGAGTTTGCGAGGAGCTGTCAAGAAGGAGTCAGAATGAATGTTCCTGCAGGGCAGGGACTAAATCAACACTAGTGTTGGAAAATCTCCAGCATGTGAGCCTTGAAAATGTTCTTGCGGCAAAACCGAGTTTTCCGGGTGGCGGCTCGTGCAGCCACACTGCCACAACCTGACTGAAGTCACCAGGCAAGGGTCTGGCTGCTCTGACTAGCCAGAGGCTGTTCACCAATTAGTGTTCAGCAATTAGGTTGTTTCAATGCTGAGAGAATTATTGGAATACAACATTGTATTTGGACATTCTGTCTGGGGAGAGCACTGTCTTGCAAGTGATGGGCAGACGGGCATTTGAAGCATAGGGTCAGGGAGTCCTGAGGAACTTGGTCTGGGGCCTCTCTCCAGTGACTTTGATCTGTGACAACAAATAAAACCAAAAAGTTTCCCTCCAAGTTGTGTTAACTACCACTCCTGATGTCCTGAGAGGCTGGCCCTTGGGCTCTGTATCACCTGAGATCCCTGCCCTGCTGGCTTCCAGTTGAGTTTGGCCAGGGAGAGAAATGTTGGGGTTTTTCCACTCTGCTCCCACTCTGGCAGGAGCTGCGGCCTTCCCCAGCCTGTCCATAGAGGTCCATTCTGCTTCTCTATGTTCCTTCAACAGGCACACAATTTGGGCTCTCCTGGGGCACCTGTGACACTATTTTGTTTTGCTCCTTTACAGTCACGGCTGCTAGGCTCGAGGGGTCTTGCCTCTGTGAGCAATGTCTTCAGGAAAGGCTCTCCTTATTCAAGCCCTCTGCAGGGCCTGCGCTCCTGCAGGATCCTGACAGACAGAGGCCAACCTCCTGGTTATAACAAGCATATTCCACACTGTCTGCATTATTGCTGTTCTTGCTGGGTCCCGAGTCTTGACTTTTCCCTGTGAGAGCAATAAGGTGGAGCAGTGGGCAGGTGCAAAGGGGTGAGCTCTGTAGGGGGCACTGGAAGGCTCTGATTCGCAGTGGCAGCTGGGAGTGGCGGGGCTGGGAGTTGGGCACTGGGGAAAGGAGCCTGGGGAAGAAAGGAGGGGAATGTGACCCATCAAGTAACCTCCAGCAGATATTAGCTTCCAGGTCTGCCTGAGTGTGTGTGGATAGAAGGCTTTCGATCCCATGTGGTCCCATGGATGGTGTCTTGCTCCACTCCTTTCTGAGCACAGTCCTGCACTGCCCTTCCTCATGAGAATTGATCTCTCTTCAACATCTGGCACCCAAACGCCAGCTTACTGTGTCCTCAGAACCCAATTAAATCTTATTTGTTCTATTCCCACCAAGCTTGACATGTTGCAAGGATCTCTGTCCAGCCTTTCTTTACATGGAGACAAAGTAACTCCCAGAGGGCACAAGAGCCAGTCATTTCAGATCAAGGAAGGCAGGGGTTGGTGCAACCCAGAGGTTTAGGAAAAGAAAAGACGAGGAGGAGGTAAAACTGTGGGTGAGGGAATGGAAACTGGAGGGAAATATGAATTGTGTCTTCATGTGCCTGATGGGTGCCTGATGGAAAAAAGACAGGAAAAAAAAATATTCCATGGCCTGCATTTTTCCTGCAGTCTTTATTCTCTTTGCTAGAACTGACCACCTCAGATCTAGGAAGCAGATGGCAAAACCATTAGTTGTTGGTTGGGGGGGGCGGTGAAAACCTCATGCTCCTCTCGTTGCTTCCCCTTTCAGGATCCCAAGTGGGTGGCTTGGTTTAAATAAGATCTTGTTTCCATTCCTTGAGCTACCCTGGTCACTCCTCAAGCAAAATATCCCCCGAGGGGGTGGATGCTGAGAAGAGGTGTTGGATCCCTGGCTCCCTGGCCAGAGATACAAACTAGGTCAAGCAAGGTAGAGTGTTGTAGAGTGTGAGGGTTAAACATTAAGGATAAAAAAAGGATATATCCTTAATTGCAAGGTAGAGTATTGTAGAGTGTGAGGGTTAAACATTAAGGATAAAAAAAGGATATATCCTTAATTGCAGACACACCTAAGATTCATTTATGACATCAGATTCGCACCAGCTGGATTGCCTGGCCAATGCCAGCACCTAACAGTCTGTTAGTCCTGCTCATACAATCAAATTAACATGGAGACTTCTGGAGACTTCTGTATCCATCCCTGAGATTTGTCTTTTAGCTTTAGTTTAGCCCATGGTTCTAATCCCTTATTAACCCCTTAGATTTTACTCTTAACTGGCACTGAGGACTGCATTTCTTCCAGGTCTCTTCTCTCTGGTCCCTTTCCATAGTGAGGAGGGAGATCGCACACGGAGACCAAGACCGGAGTATGGTGATGGTGGCCAGCCAGTGCCCAGACATGAGAGAGTTCAGCACAAATTACTCGTTATTTTCCAAAATCATGTTAAAGGGGAAGAATGGACAAGTATGAAGCCATTTAACATGATTCTTTCCCAAGTCTTCCCAAGCCCATTTTCCAGCCAAAAGATCAAAAGGAGACATTTTCGGTTCTCAAAATTTTATTGAGATGTTGAGGAGAAACAGCCAACATATACATTCCTCATTTCGTCACGATTGGCATTTTACCCACACGATAGGCTCTTCTCTGGCTGTCATCCTCTCATTGCTGCCTGGTGCTGTATGAAGTCCACCAGGACAGAGCCCATGGGTGGCATCACAAGTGGGAGCGGTAATTGCGATTGGCTGTAGGGGAAGGACAAGGTTGCAACAGGGACACAGGTTAGAACATCTCCATTCTCTTCCTGACCCAGTGGGAACTGAACTGGAAATAAAATTCTCAGGCTGAGATTCTGGGTCTGGGAGAAGCCAGCTCCAAGAGGGAGGGCCCCTGGGGTGAGTCCCCCATGTTTAACTGCTCCCCTGCTTGTCCCTACTCACCATCATCGCCCCGTTTCCTACTCTTTAAGCTTCCCTTCCGGTATTTTCTTTTGCTGCCACCTCTCTTCACTCCCTTGTGGGGAGCTCGGTTCTTGCCCCTCCTCATGCCATGGCTCTTTAATTTGCGGCTGGTCGACATTGTAATTTCTGCCAAAATGAGGGGCTTTGCAGGGCCCAGAGGCCAGGAGTCTGGGTATTTAAGGCCTTAGCCATTGTGACTGTGAAGGGGTGTGGCTTAGCAGATGGGTGGGGCTCCACTGTGATGTCAGTGGCCTTTGTTACACTTGGGTCATATATGAGAAATAAGGTGGCCCCTCTAATGCAGGTCAAGGCTACCCTCAATTTTGAGGCCCTTTTTATTTTAAATGAGGATTTCCAGACAGGTGTTATTGAGCAATTAATTCAATTTCAGTTCTGTGCCAGGCATCTGGGGAGTACAAGATACCATTAGAATAGGTATCTCCTGCCTGTAGGAAATTTAATGGCTTCATTGAGCGTGGGTATGTGTGTGTGTTTCAATCTCTTACAGCACTGGGAGATCACAAATGTATTTCTGTAAGGATGTGACTCTACAAAACTCAATTCAATATGAACAAAATAAAAATAATCCTTCTCTTTCATCTAACTATGACACTATGGGGTGAGTAATTTTGTGGGGCTGTCCTGCATCAGGGGATGTTTAGAAGCATCCCTGACTTCTACCAGTAGATGCTAGTAGCTGTGACAACCAAAAATGTTTCCAAACATTGACTTGGGGGAGGGGTACAATCACCCTCTGTTGAGAACCATTGGCTTCACCATTTAAAAAAATTCAGCCATCAAATATTGATCACCTAATATACGCTATGCCCTTAGGTGCTAAAAAATAGTTATGGATAAAACCAGACATAGACCTGTTTTCATGGTGGCTTTCAGACTCATCAGGGAGAAAGCCATCAGAAATCTGCACAAACCAGTAAATAATCACTTCCCAACAGGGTTCAGGATAATTACATCTTGACATGGTGCAGGATGAGGTTGGAGAGAGAAGCAGAGACCAGATTAGGCTGCATTGGGAAGCCATGGAAAAATGTTTATGAGAGTAATGTGACAAGATTATGTGGAAGGTAGAATGATGGGGATGTAGAGTGAATAAAGGGAGATTTTAGCACTAATAGTAGTGGTTCAGGAGAGAGAAATATTTGATAATGGCTCAGGCCTGGGCCAGAAATGGTGTTGACCAAGATGTAGAGATGTGGACAGGAGATACAGACTTGGTGATGGATGGACTGCTGTTGGTGACAGCAGCAGGGGCAGAAGGTGTGGCTTTTCTATATAATACAGCTATCTGGATGCTGGTGCCACTCCCTGGCATAAAGGCTAGGCATGGGGACAGGGATCATCATGCATTTTGGTTTAAAACATTTGAAGTTTGAGCTGCCTTTGATATTTCCAAATAGAGATATTGTATGATTTCTGGGTTCATGGGTGTGTAGCTCCAAGTAGAAGCATGAGCTGGAGATATCCCCCTCTCCAACTTCCCCAGCAATGGATTCAATAGCCAAGCTTCTCTTCTTTCTCCTTCGTACCTTATGTTCAATCCTTTGAAAAACATTTCAGTAGAACTGGGTCATTACTTCCTCTTTCTGTCCCTCTTTCCCTCTCCTCTGCCATCATCCTCATTCAAGAAACAAGCACCTTTCATGCATCAGGTTCTTAGAAAAGTTGGTTAACTTTTCTTGAAAAGAGAACTAGTTCAAGTTCCACTTTGGGCATTTCTGATGTCTATAGGTAAAAGGACAAGTCATATTTTGAAACCCAGATTCCTTGAAAAGCCACCATAATGGACATTTTCCATTATCCTGTTTCCAGATGGGTTCTGTTGGAGACTTTGATTCCCTCAAAGAGGGAGGACCTCCAGAAATAGGCTGTGGGTTTGCCTTGTGGTATCTTGGGATATCTTGGGACTTTCTTGTACACTCCAGTCTTGTTCCTCCGATAAGCAAGCTCCATGAAAGCAGAAGTTTGAAACTTATGTTTGCTGCTCTATGTTCTTGAGGCCTTGCACATTTCTTCCACAGAGCAAGAGCCCAATAAGGGCCCAACAAGAGTTGAATAAATAACAAATCCTTTGATTTTTCTGACTATCTAAATCCTCCCCATTTTGTCCCACCTCTCCAGGGAAGGCTTCCTTGACTTTTCAAATTCTCATTGTTCTTTGTAATTTGTCCAATGTTCATGGTCCTTAATAGTGTTCTCAAAGTCAACCAAACCTGTGTGTGACACCCTGTTCCATGACCATATTGCTGTGTAGTATACATGAGTCTGATCTCAAGAGGAGGCATTGTGTGTTGCTTCTTATCCCAGCTGTGCCCTAAGTATCACTTCTTTGGACTTTAGTCCCTTTATTTTGTAAATAAACTGGTTGGGTTAGGTGATCTCTGACATTATCTGACTTTTGCCGTAGGCACCTTGTAGTTAGGGGTTGTATTTTTTATTTCTAGTGCATTTTCCATGGGTACTGACACAGTCCACAGTAGGTGGTCAATAAACATTTGTTCATTCTCACTTCCTGGGTATTATGAGGATAGACATTAAGACACAGAATGACCTGGATACCACATAGGAGTATTTCTAGACAGGGAAGGGTCAAAAAGACATTGTCTCTGTCATAGGCCCCCTTGCTCTTGTGCCTGCTGACTAAAGCTTTTGCAGAGGAACTAACCTCTTTAGTTGGAAAGACATTTTCTGGATGGTCCTGGAGACTGGATAGTATTTCTCTCCCCACTGCCCCAAGTCCATTCCATCCCCAAAGACCCACTCTGCCCAGGGGAAGCTGAGATCACAGGGAATAAGGCAGCCAGACTTGAGAACTGATGAACAAACAAGAAGAGTCCCCTTTCACCTAGGATTAAGGAATGTGGTTTCAGACACGCATGCTGAGAAAGTCCAGCAGCAGAGAGCCCAGTGTTGGGGGAGGCACTTGCAGGCCATTGGGGCTGGGGCTGTGGGTGTTTGGGTTGGCTTCTGGCTCAGGCCTCCTGGATGGAGGACAAAGCAGGGTTGAGCATTGGGCACTGCTGCCCGTCTCTGTTTCTCTTTCCATTTCTGCCCCAGTGTTTCTGGAGCCAAGGGCAATTTAGATAGAGCACAATGAGTTCACTCCTGACCTTTAGTGGACCTGGAGCCAATTTTTTTTTTTTTTTTGAAAATGGTTTGTGAATCCAGTCTACTGGCTGTCTTCTTTATCTCTAATTCTGTTCTTTTTCTTTCCTCCTACTCTTCTTTTTTGGATGAAGAAACTGAGGCACAGAGTGGTTACATGAGCTCCTTCAAATAATCTAGCACAGGAATAACAGAGATGCCCAATAAAACAATTTCCTCCATGCTTTGGCTTCCCTGGTGGGTCTTAGATTTATTTCTCTTGATGCAAGGAAATGGATATTTTCTGATATTGCTAAGGGGACATGGAGAGAGAACTGAAGTCCTTGTCTTTTTAAAAGGGGAGCTATCAGCCCTCTCTGTCTTGGGGCAGACTGTTATCTTGCTTGAAAACAGGTGGATAAACAGAATAGTAGTCTTTATCTCCCAGAAGGATGGCCAAAGTGGTATTGTGGGGAAGAGTTTGGAAGCCAACACTCCCAATGGCCCCTCTCTTAGGTTAGGAAGGGGCAGAGGCTTTGGGCGTCACTGTTTTGGAAGTCAGATCTCTAGTGGGGTCCCATCTCACCTCTTCAATTCAAACTCACTCCATTAATTTTCCTGGTTAGTCCAATAGATGTCTTCTCAGGGCTGGATCTCCCCAGCAGGCCGGGAATTGGGGTTTATTATGAAGGAAAATGGAAAAGTTGCTGACAGTCCTTACACATGTTGATGACTCAGTCTGAATCCCTCTCTGAAACCTAAGTCTCTCCAGATGTTGACCTCAGCTGAGAAGTGGGGACCTTCTACCTTGTTCATGTGCATCCTCTGTCTTCTTTGCTCTTGTTCTTGCTGCTGCCGCTGCTGTTTAGGTAGGTGAAGGGGGCTCTGGGGAAGGCTATGGGATGAGAAAGCTGCTGAGAGAGGGGTCTCAACAGGGGCAACGGCCTCTGAGCTCAGGACTCATCTGATGTCTCCAGTAGGGAATGAAGAGAAACCAGAGCCCAAAGCCAAGGAAGGAGGGACCTCAACTCCATTTGCCTCTTTCCATCCAGTCTGGGAAAAAAGGAAGTATCTTGTTTCTGAGGATGTCTGGTTTCTGCCTGAAAATTTGTTGAGATTCTTTCCTCATTTGTCCTCCAGGCTCCTTTCCCATCCTTGTTGACTGCTTTCCTAAACTGTTTTTCCATAAACAATTTCTGTTTTCCAGGAAGAGAGAGTTTGGAATGCTAAGAGGCAGGAGACACATCACAAGACCAGTGGCCCTGGGAGGTTCCTCAGGAGTCACCTTGACCCCCTCCTTTTGGAGGCCAAGAAGTTTGTCTAAGGGCTGCACCCTGGCAGTGCAAAAGACATGGCTCAACCTGGAATTGTTGATTCCTATGTCAGAGACTACCCACTGCTCTTTACCCTTCACTCTTCATCTTTTGTCTTCTCTGTCTTACATGTGCTGCTAGGGTCACAGTGAAGGAATCTAATACTGAAGGAAGAAAGAGTACTGGGTGGGGGGCATAGTGAGTTCTTAAAGGTAGGGAGGGTGTGACTTTGGAGGTCTTCTGTACAAATTTGAAATTCTCACTTGGAGATAATTCAAAGTTTTATTTTTGGACTTACAAAAAGTTATTTGAATATGTCCATTCCTTTTGTAACTATTAACAATAAGACCACATTATGTAATAGGACACAAAGTAAATCCAAATTTTATGATTCTGAAGCTTCCAGATAAAGTTTCCACATTAACTACTCCCCTGACCCCACTGACCAAATGACCTGTCTATAGCACAGTGAAGAAGAAGCTATCCCTTGCTGGAATGCACTGGGGATATAGTTCCCCACAGCCATAAGGCAAAAACAGGGCTGTGGCCTCAAAATAGAAAGGGGGTATTACCGTATGAAACTATCACACATATTCCATCATTTGGCTTCATGTGGTCTTTAGGAACAAATGTGTTTTATCCATCCACAAACTGGAGTAAAGAACTTTGAGTTGGTAGGGTTGCTAGAAAACAGTTTCATAATAAATAGGTCTGGGGATGAAGGGTAACTTGGCCAAAGTCACAAATTATAGGCAAACTTAGATCTCAAGCCCAGATCTCTCCATCTACAGGACAGGTTTCTTGCCAATCTACCATCAGGCACTACTGTTAAGATTTATGACCTTTCCTCTCTTTCTTTCTGTGCTCTCTTTCTGGTTTTCCCTTCACCCTTCATGTTCTGGGAGACACATTCCAGGAAACTTTGCCTTGAAATCATCCCACACACCAACCACCATCATGTCACTGAGTTTGAGGACAGCTTCCCTGTGAAAGGAAGAAGAGTTGTCACCAAAAATGGCTAAGGACCAGAGTGACAGACTGTTGCCATAGTCAAGGGTCAATGTCTTTATACTTTCACTGTAAGGCATTGTGACCAATATGTTGGTAGGGTACATTGGCCAGAGGAGACTCTCAGTATTTCTGGATTATTTTTAATATAATTGCCTATTATAACTCTACTGACCAAAGTTAGGTCAAGGGAGAACGTCATAATCCAATGATATCTCTTTGGCCCATTATGAAGAAGCTCCACTTCCTACTCTTAGTGGTGAGCAATGAGGGTGAAAGAGAGAAGAAATGTTTGTAGAACAATTTTACTTTGCCTTTCAAGGATCTCAAGAATTAAAACTGACAAAGAAAGCTTGTCTGACCGAATTGTTGCCTATTTGGTTTCTGCATTGTTCTTTTGAGCAGAATTCTCGTATTTTGAAAAGTAGGTTTAGCTGTATTTATACTAAAGAAGGGGGACAAAGTAAATCTTTCACAAATCCTGGAATTTCTGTGGCCCAAAACACAAAGATCTGGTGACACTTTGCCCTTCACACGTCCTATGCTGGGACAGCAGGTATGACTGCCTAGTGAAATCTTCAAACCAAAGCTTTCTCTTTCAATAATGACCCTCTTCCCCCACCAATGCCCCCCCCACCAAAAGATGCAGATTCTTTGAGTGTTGCAGTGATCAGATTTTATTGATCAAGAAATTCTCAATGATGGGCAGTTTCTTTTTTGTTCTGGGAGGAAATGTGGAGGGTAATGCCACAGAGGTGGTCTGGAGTTCTGGTAAGTACTGGTAATCATGGAAATATTTGTATCCCCTATAGAGCATTGTCCTGCAATAGTACTGGACCGTTTTTCCACGCTGTAAGGAAGCAAAGACAAAATAGAAGTTATAAAGTTCCCTGGTTAGGGTGAGAGAGTCTCAGAAGGTTCTTCAAATGGGCACACAAGGCCACCTTGGCATTTTCCAGATTTTTACTTATGGTTTTATTATCCTTTTAGCTATGGTTTGGCCTGGCTTACTTGAAACTCCCTGCAATGCCTGTTCCTCATAACTCATGTCTCCCTGGAATAAGCTACATTATTTGTGAGACCCAGGGCAAGATGATTACACTGGCCTCTTGTTAAAAGATATGCTCTGGATCATGATAACAGAGCATAAATCAAGCCTCAGGTCCCCCAAGTACAGGGCTGTTTCTCTTCTAATGGTAAACATCCAGATCAAGACATTGCTATCTAATTCATCCTTATAATCCAGGAGAGCTGGATTAAGATCTTATTCATAATGGGGGCTTGATGAATACTTGTAAATGGCTTGCTTCTCAATGAGGACATGCCATGTACCTGAGAATGAATGAAGCCTCTTCAGTAATGCCTTCATCAACACCTCCTCTCTCCCCTCCTCTTACACATCCCCCAAATGCTCCCTTTACTCCTCCTACACTCCGCCAGGACTACATAGTCAAGAACTCACCAGTTACTTTCCTATTCCTCCCCCATGTTCTCCTTGATGGTACATTTTTCTAAGCTCCTGAAGAAAGTCCTCTGAGTCCTAAGGGATGGGCAACATTGCTGTATCTGTCATGGTAGGTTGGTTGACTGGGTGGCTGCACTCAGTCATGGTGGATGTTATAATCCCGACATGGATTTTCTGGTTATTTACCAGAAAATGGTTTTCTGAGCCTTGAGATGGGGCAGAGGGAGCATCTGAAGAAACTAGGCCACTGTGGCCTGGGACTTCTCCACTCTGGGATGTCACAAAGTCTATATGAGATCAGCGACCAAACTATAGGAGAAGGGCTGAGCTGTAGGACCTGGGATGATTTCCTTCAACATTTAGTCAGACTGATTTTTCTGGATCCAAGCCTCTTGACCTACTAAACTTGTATAGATTATTTCATTTCTCTGGTCTTAAAAATCTTCTTTTAGTTAAAGCCAGAAGGACAGGGACTCAATGGCAATCCTATTATTTTACTAATGAGGAAACTAAATGCCCAGTTGGAAATTACTTCCTTATAGGCTTCAGGAAATTGCTCAAGGACACATAAATACTAAATGACAGAGAAGAGAATTAAATCTGCAGCTACTTAATTTTAGTGCTTTTATACAGTGCCTCCTCATGTATTTGCTGCCATGGTAGATAGAGGCAGGAAGTTTAATCACCTAGGGGGTGACATATACTTAATGTTCACCAAGAAGAGAAATATGGACAAAAGCCTTGAATATTAAAACCCAGAGGACACTCCCAAGTCAGTGATGGGGATGGAGAAGAAGGGGTGGATTATAAAACGCTGAGGTGACTGAGGAGAGGAAGGGAAAGAGCTATGAAGGGAAAGCTTGAATCCTAGACTTCTGTCCTGAGTGAATAACCACCACTACCTCCAGTAGATACTAGAGCAGCACCTACATTTGGACAGAAAGTACTGGTTTTGATTTTGAACAGATGGAGATGTATACTGGACAGACCTAATATCCACTACTGTGTGCTCAGTGGACAAATGAGATATAGGTGTCTAGGCTGATGAGGTAGAGCTGAGCATTGGCAAAATAGAGTTTTGTATAGTTGAACCTGCAGGAGGAGAAGAGGTGGTCTAGGGACAAAATTATGGGATTTGTCATCAACATTTAGGCATTTCAGGGGAGGCAGCTGAGGAAGGAGACAGCAAAATAAAACTCAGGAAAGAGTGAGTTTGCAAAGTAACATGGAAGCACCAAATGTGGGGTGCCCATAGCACTCACTGGGGACCGACTGAGTTCCCGGCACTGTGTAGAACACTGGAAGAACCTCATCTCATTTTTCAGTCCTATCTTATTTGACTTTGTAGAGCATGTGACATTTAGGGTCCTGCAGCGACAGAGTAGGGGGTGTGGTCAAGAGGGCAGTGGGTAGAGGAGAGACAGGAGGTGAGGTAGTGGAGAGTAGAGGTTGTTTTTGAGCAGAAAAAGGTAAGCCTTCTATTTAACCACTATTCTCTGACATAGAAAGTTCTTGCAGACTCACTTTACCCATATTTCCTTTACCCCTACCTGACCTTAACTTCCTCCTTTAGAGATAGATAGGTCTGCAGTTTGGGATGGACATCCAGTCCTGACTAGTCCTTATTATTTCACATTTGTATCCTCCTTCAGGCACCTTACACTCTGAGAGTACGGAGTCAAGATAATAGTTTGTGCTTGGAACAGTGCCAGGAATATGGTAAGTAATCTAGAGATACTAACCTACTTATGTAATCCTTACATCAACTCTGTGAGGTTGGTATTATTATTGCTGTGTTCCAGGACCAGCAGTGTTGGATAATTTGTCCAAGACCCTGCAGCTAATAAATGGAGGAGCTGAGATGTTCTTGTGTGAGAAACTAGATTGATTTTTCATTTTACAATTTTTAAAAAACATTGAGCACAAAGATAGGCACTTAAGAGATTGTCAATAAATCCTTGCCAACCGAGAGGTGGATTACTATTATTTATCAACACAAAGTTCTTGAATAAAGATATCTTGTTCACAAAATATAGATTTATTCATGCATTTGATGTGTGTGAAATAGGGGGAACCCATGTTGCTATGTACCTAGGTTGGTGAATTCTCAGGCATGTTTTAGTCATAATTTCAGATCTCACAAACACAGCTCTATTGCTTCTTTTCTGTCCATTCCCCACTCTGACCCATGCCACCATGAATGCATAGGAAAGAGCACAGAAACACACAGGCCCAGAGGCAACTGCAGATCCTCAATACAAATTTGGGTGAATAAATCAGTAGTTCTATCAAACCATCTCTAGGACATAACATGATCATTGACTCCAATCCTTTTAGTTTAAAGATCTGAATTCTGTGGATGTGAAACAGCTGGATTGTTAGTAACTTTTGATGAAAGAGGAAATAGAATAAATTAAACTCAACTTCGCAAATGTGTGTATAGGTTGTTTAAATACAACTCTATGTCCCTCTTTTTCTTGTCTCTCTTTCTCTTTTTTCCAGTCTTTGTTACATTCCCTGGGATTAAAACCTTAGGTCTTATGTTAAAAGAAAAAGGGTATTGTAGAACTTCTTGCCTCCTAGAGTGTGCAAGAGGCAGGAAACTAGAGGGACTATGGAAGGTGCTTGGATTATCACCTCCCTTGTCCCCACATGAGATGGATCCTCTTGGAGGGGGAGAACCATTGTTCAGGAAGTGTGCTTGAAACCAAGCTTTGAAGGAAAAGAGAAGATGACTTATCTCTTGGGGACCTCCCTGCCAGTTTTTGTCTTCTGTCACCACCCAAAAACCATCCAGGTGTGTTCCTGCAGTCTTCCCTCTCCTTTCTTGTCCATGTTGAGTCATCCTTCATGATGCTGATGTTCTCATGTGCTGGGGTGGTAGCCCTTGACCAATCCCTGTTACTTTGGGATTAAATGATTATTGAAGCTACCTGAATCTCTATTTTCATGCCAACTGTTGTCCAAATATACTTCCTAAAGCAAAACTAATCATGTCACTCTTGTTCAAAACATTTGGGAAACTCTTTACTGCCTTCGAAGTTTTCATATTGGCCCCCTCAACCTCAACCTTGCTTTCTAGCCATGTCTTCTGTTCTCACCCTCAGGGAACCTCTTCTGTTTCAGCTAAGTTGGGTTATTTGAAATATAGAAATGTACAGGTGTTCATGACAAATTCAGGGTCTTACTTCAACTGTTAAATTTTAGCACCTTTACTTATTAAATACTTATATGTCCTTCAAGACTCAAAACAAGGTCCCAAATTCTATAATTACTTCTTCAATGAACTCTAAACCTTTTGGATACATTTTATATAATTTACCAGATTCTGTATAGAATTTTTTTTGTATGCATATCTTCTCTTCCAAGGTATTGGACTTCTTGAGATTGAAAGTATATCTCTGTGAGGTTCTGGGGGACAGGGCAAGGGTAGTAGATAACCAAGATAAGTTGGACTAGAGTTTTGAACTCCACATTGTTGTGGATTGGAGTTGAAAAGGGTTACAGGGAAACTTTTGGGAGTGGAAGATATATTTACTATCTTGATTTGTGTAGATATATTTATGGGTGTTCAAATCCTTGCTAAAAAGTTCTTTCTAGAAATAAGATAATGGGACCAGGAATGTATACCTAAGTGTGCCAGACAATAAAGGCTTTGAAGATACTGGGTCTGAAAGGCCAGAACAATTTTACTTTCTTCGTATCTTCCAGGGTTGTTCGTATGGGCTATATTGACGGCCAGTCAGCTGATTCTAGCAGTCCTAATAGGTACTTTCTTGATTTTATCCAATTGTCTCACTACTCGCCAACCACCTAACCAAGCTCTTCTGTTGACTTTCAGCCATTGTGACAAGGCATCACCAATCATCAGGTCCTTTTACCAGGAGCTCCCATGTCATGGCCACTTGTCTCTGTATATAAAGGGAGTGATGGGGGTGCTGCTTTGGACGAATGGACCTGGGGTGGGGGAAAGGGGCAGCAGACAGAGGCTGCCTTGGCAATAAGATCTCTGCTATTGGCCAGAAATTGGAAACATAAGAAGATGGTGAAGTACCATAGATGTAAGTGTTCAGTATGCCGTGTGAAGGATTCACTACAGAGAAAAAAATCAAAGAAGTTGTGCCAGAAAAAGAACAGGAAGACAAGGTATTGATGACATTTTCTGATTACAAAAGGGTACACTCGAACCTGAGGAATTATCATCCTGGATTGCAGGCATTCCAAAATGTCATGCTTTTGGCAAAGCAAAGTTCTCCATTTGCCTTCCAGAGACTGTCTTCAATTCTTTCCTGGCCTCCCTGCTCCCTGCAAAACCCCAGCTCTACCCTACTCTCCAGCAGTCCTGCCAAAAAACAGACTTTCTGTATTCATTACTTGCCTTCTTTATGCTAGAGCCTCCCTTGAATCTTCCCATTCAGTAGAGAGGTTGACATAACCCCTGGAGCCACCTTTTTAAAGGTGAGTTTCTCAAACTCCCTGGCCTTATGTCTCATGAAATCTGAGAAACTGAGCTTGGAAGCTCCCTATATTAAAAAAAAAAACACATGGGTTTCCTGAATATAAATCTTATGTTTTTTTTTCATTCTTGTTTCCTTAGTCAGCAGCATAAGCCAATGCCCTGGTTGAAGACACTGCTTGACATCTTGTTTTTCCATGTCGTGTTTTCTCCCATGGCCAGGAAAAAGAAAAGCCTCTCTTGGTGCAGGCCCAAGACCACCATGATCATCATTGATTTTACATCTCCACCCCAGGGTGTCTAAGTAAAATCTCTCTCCTTTCACTGAAGAATGTGTTTTGTGTGTTTTTGCTCAGCTGAAAGGTGACCTGTGGCAACCTGGTGTGCCCCTGCCTTTTTTTCATGTTAACAGGAGAAGTGGGGTATATAGGTAAAGGGATAATCAAGTGAGTCAGAGGAAAATACAGAGTTCCTGTTTAAGAGGTTCACTAATGAAATGTATGGTTGGATTTTGGCTTGATAGGTTGAGATGCTTTCTGGATATAAAAAGAACTTGGTTTGAAAGACTGGTAGACCTTTTTGAGCTGGCTGGGCTGGGGTACAACAACCAGAAAACCCATAGCCGGATCATCAGATTATACTTTTAGCTTCATTTGTTGGTAATTAGTAATGAAGATGCCTTTTTTTTTAGAAAAAAGTTCAGGTCACATCAACATGGAGCCCAGGAATTGTAAACACAAAGAAGGGCCTAGAATGGTCTATGTGTATTTGGAACTTTTTATTTATTTATTTACTTATTTATTTATTTTAGAGATTTTATTTATTTATTTGACAGAGAGAGAGAGAGAGATATCACAAGTAGGCAGAGAGGCAGGCAGAGAGAAAGGGAGAAGCAGGCTCCCTGCTACATCATCTCTGACTCCCAACACATTACCCTTAAGTTGCACAATCTTTAAAAATCATGTGCCAGCCAGACTGAAACTGATCTATAAGCTTGAGGCCTCAAAACCCAATTCTCCTATCTTCTTCACAACCTTTTAACTCTTGTTCAGCAGACTTAGGTAGGTTCCTGGGTTTTGTCGTATTGTCTAGATATTGAGGAGCTTTTTGTTCCTCATGGAACATGGGTTTCTCTGATGGTCAGTCTGCTCTTGGCACATTGGTCTTAGCATGGAGGTGGGGAGAGATTGTCTCTGGGCCCAGGAAAAGAGGCTCCTGCAATAATGTTATAACACTAGATATAACATATGGTATCATTAGATATAACATGTGGTAATATGTTAGTTATAGCATAAATAGAAGTATACCTTGCCACGGTACCCCACAGTAACAGGTTAGTTATAACGTTATAACTAAGTCTATTTTGTTGTGGTGCCCTGTAGTGATATGTCATTGCTCTATCTTAGGGTGGTACCCTGTTGTAATGCTCTACTCTGTCTTGTAAGTCACATGTTTGGCATACACTGGTGTAGTCTTGGAGAGAAGGCAAAAACAAAGGAGGCCAGTAGCCTTTCCTGATTGATCCTGGTGCCAGTTATCTATACCACACTCACCATTTCTGCCAGATTTACATAGAATGTGATGTTGTTCACATACATGTATTATTGAAGAGCTTATAGTCTAGAGTCAAAGTAGCAGCACAAGGAGACCTGCCTACCAGGTGCCCCAAGACTGAAATTAAGGGCAAGACCTTTGAATCTTAGTGTCTAAGGCATTACATATTTATTGATGATTAAGTCCTGTATGAAGTAAAAAAATCACGACCCTAGTTACACCTCACAGCCACTTTTGTGAGTTAATGTCAGGTGATATAGCTACTTGAGGGGGGAACCTTGAAAGTAAAGGGCCAGATAGTACACATTGTAGTTTTTGCAGGCAAAAGCAGCCACAGTAAATGAGTGCCCATACGGCCATGTTCCAACAAGACCTTATCTGGAGTTTGTGCTAACTATTATTTCACTTATCTTGTAACAATGATCTCAGCCTTACAACTGAAACACACTGAATAAACATACTGAATGACTAACTTGAAAAATCACTGAAAGGCAGAGGTAATGGAGTGTTCTTTCTACACCTGGACTGAAGCCCCCCAGGGCCTCATCCGGGCTCTGCCTGGGCCAGGAACTTCCTTCTTTGGGTCTTGTCTAAGTGTCAAACTTTATTCCTTTTCTAAACTCTTTGTGATCGTTTATCCTTTCTATTCATGGGCTGTCATCTCTTTCTGGATGTCTTTATGCAAGGGGTCATCTTTCTACTTGTCTTGTTGGTAGTCTCAGGCTTCTTGTAAAAGAGAAAATTTTGAGGGTGGAGGGTAGGAGTAGGGGAGTGGAGCTAGAGCACAGAACCCACTAGTCCTAAACCAGATGTTCCTCAGGCAGGTAAGCCAGTGATAGGAAAAAGAAAGGTAACTGGCTATCCCCTTGGTCAGGATATTGTGTGATGCAATGGGGTCATAATGCTACATAAAGTCACCATTATCCTTATGCCTCATAAGGGCAGATGTTGAAACTGGCCCCAAATCGAAGTTTGTAAGTTTATGAATTTGAGTGCAGTCCCTTTTGCCTGTCTGTAACTCAGTTCCTAATGTCTTTCTCCATTCTTTCTGCTTTTTCATACTTTTTAAAAAAAGATTTTATTTATTTATTTGAGAGAGAGAGAGAGAGAGTGAGAGAGAGAGAGAGCATGAGAGGAGAGAGGTCAGTGGGAGAAGCAGACTCCCTGCCAAGCAGGGATCCCGATGTGGGACTCGATCCCAGGACTCCAGGATCATGACCTGAGCTGAAGGCAGTCGCTTAACCAACCGAGCCACCCAGGCGCACTGCTTTTTCATACTTTTAAAATTGTCTGTTACTATGTTACCTGATGTCTGTTTTAATACATTCTCCAACTACAGTAGATTATCTCACTCCCCTGATGTATGTCCACCTTAAGGTTTAGAAGCCAACTATAGTCCACAGATGTGTTTGGACCATGCAGGCCAATATGGGCTGAGCAAAAAACATTTGAACTGGTTGCTGCCAATGAAGTCAGTGACTTTCATGTACAATCTGGATTTTTGACTTCTTTGTTGCTCTTAAAAACAGCAACACTGCATCCCAATTGACTAGAGTTCAAAAGTACCTTTTAGATGGGGCATGCACTCTTCACCCTTGTCTCTGAAAATCTCTGCTTGTTTCACTTATATTAATATTACTGGCCTGAACTCTGAAGACATTGACTTTGTAAACTCCATCCTAAACCTTCGGAATCTACCACTACTGACCCTGTTGGTTCCACTTCTCTCTTGCCCACATTTATCAAATAGTCCAGGGGCTCAGTTTGGTGTTGTAGGCCCAGGAGCCAAGGATAAGAAGCAGGGATTGAACCAGGACCTTTTGCTCTCCTTTGGCTTCCTTTTCAGATTCCAGGAACCACATGTTATTAGGGCCACTTCGTTCCTGGCCTCAGAATCCCTACTTGTTCCAAAGCACAGTTTGAAATCCATGAGGAAAAAGAAGAAGAGAGCCAGCTGTCTGTCTAGGTGGGGCTCAGGTTCCATATTGGGAATGAGACTCGTAACAAGACAGAGTCCTCCCATCCCTGACACTCAGCACTACATTTTGGTGGGTACAGCACTGTGGTCTCTAAAACACAGGCCCTTTCCAAGCAGCTGGAGTATCCAGCTAATTGTGTTGGGCAGAGGAACTGCCTGAAACAGGTCCTGCCCTCAGGAATCTTTTCCAGTTCCTGAATGCCTGCCCAGCAGGGACTCTGACTTCAGTATCTTTAGCGTTTGACAGTAATAATGACAGCATTGATGATGACGATATGACAGGATAGTTCACTGAGTTATTAGTTCACGTGTATCCTCTGAGCATTTCCTCTCCCTTGTTTCAGTCGGAGAGCCACATTCTCCTTTCATTTCCTTGCTTTGGCTGGGGAATGAAGCCAAGGCTCTTTGAAGATAGATTCCTTCCTGAGTTTTAAAGATCTACAAACCTGTGCTTAAGAAAGTGTTGCATTTTGGGAGTGACTAGATTTTACTAGGCCTCCAGTAGAGCCTGAGGTAAGGACCTGAATACAGGTTTTATATTATGAAGTACATTCTAGGAAGCAGGAATGGGGGAAGAGGGTGGGTGGGCCTGGGAATGGGGGGTGTAGAGTATGTTACTGAACTGGTGACTGTCCTGGGCAACTGAGTGAGAAACTACGTGAAAATTACCTTAGAATTGTCCCTCCTAATGCTGGGAGGCTGGGACATTCATCCATTGATGTTCACCCCCTACTAGCTGAAGGCTTCCTTTGGGGAATGTTAACTGCTCCCTTCCTGGGCTGCCTACCATCTTTGGTATGTGGGAATACTTGCTCCCTCTTATTCTGTTCTCTGATCTTTAGGTCTTTAGCCAAAAAAGAGCCAGAAAATACATCAGTTTAACATTTAACACTGTGTGTATCTACCTATTTATATTTATCTATCTCTGCATTTTATATACACACATTTATAATTCCTGCATTACATTCTGCAATATAGGATCGGCATAATATTCTGTTATTTGGACTTACATAAACTTAAATTAACCAACATCCTATCTTTAGCACATTTCTAATTATTTGCTTATATGCAAAAATGCATACAAAATGTACATATTTTTTCAGTGTTGTATTTTTTGTATTTTCTTAAGATACAGCTATAGAAGTGAAGTTACAGATTCAAAGAGGATGACTTCCTTAAGATTCTTGATACATTCTTTTTCCAGATCATTTTTCTGAGAGGTTTTATTGACCCATCCTCTCATCAGCAGTGTCAGAGAGCATTTAGGGTGAACTTTGGCAATGATCGGGAGTGGTTAACCAAAAGAGTTTGTAAAATTTTATTGGTTAGAGAACTTTCAGTACAGTCTACTTATTTAGGATATGTTAGGATAGGTTAGGGGGTTATTCTACTTAAATAGAGAAGGGATGGATGATACTCATTCTGCATTCCCTGGTTTCTCTATTTGAAAGTGCTTTTTTAAAATTATACTGGCTGAAAAGAGCACATGCCCACCTATGGGCACACATTAAACACACAAAACAGATTCTTAGCAAAGAGCCCCAGCCTGGGAATATTTGAGTTTTCAAAGGTGCCATCATTTGTTCCATCTTATTTTCTGTTGATCCATATAATAAGTCGATTTCCAGATATTCTGTGTTCAAATTTCCATGACTATATAGAACAGGAGAAACCAGATACATGTTAGGATTTTTGGAATTTCAATATATATTACCAAACTTTTTGAGGAAAGTCTGACAAGGATAAGTCTCAGGCTATTAATCATCAGGATTGGGAAGGACTTGATTTTCCTTTGTGTCTTCTGTTTCCCATGAGTTGACTGGTAAAGGAAGATAAAAAAAAATAGTGGTCAAGGAAAGAGGGAAAACAAAGATCTAGATATATTGGGTTTCAGTTCAGCCCTTGGATAAGTGAGCAGGGGCCACAGTTCTCCATCAGAACTCAGGTGAACAATGAATTGCAGCCATATCTATGTTTTTTTCCAGCACCTCCTCTGTCTTCATGTTTGACCTCCTTGCCTTTCTTATCTTATAGGCTCAGTGCACATTCACATCTGTCACCAACAAGAAATGGGCTTGGGTGTCACTGGAAACAAGGAGAACAGAATCTAAGGATTTTTAAGCCCAGAGAAGCCCTTAAGCTCTGACTTCCCCATTTTCTCTGAGGCTTCACACTAGATCTTTTAAAGTTCACAACATGGATAAGTGGTGACCTTCATGAAAGAACTTGGTAAACAGCTGATTTTTAACCCTTGTAGGTTCCCTCCACCCAGTGTCAAGGCCATTCCTCCGGAACACCAGGGGGGGCTGTTGTGCTGCCCAGTCCCAGCACCAAGATGGTTCCTAAGCAGAGTGTGGCTATGGACATATGTATATGCAAACCATCAGGACCCAAGTACCTAGGATGTACCAGTCATAGAGATAGAATATTTGAAACTGGTTAGTCCTAGAGTTTCCAGAACTATGGTGGCCAATATCCGTGGAGGGAAATGTAGTTTCTATCACATCTGTAAGCTGCTGCCTCCCCAGACTTCCCCCTTTCATCCCAATCCCCTGCTGTAAGTGTTTTGATTCTTGATGAAGTCTGCAGATAAAATACGTGAAAAATGAATCCATCCTGAAGTACTAAAAGGAGAGCATCTCAGAAGGAAGAGATGAAGAGAGAAACATCGCTACCACCATATGGCTTACATTCCATGCCTGCCAGTTCCTAAAATATCTGATTAATAGATATTTTCCAAGGGACTTAGGCCTGGGGCTGAGACAGTAGGTGCTCAATAAATACTTGATGAATGGAGGAATGACTCCAATTCCGGGGCTGGTCTTGCCACTCTCTGACCACTTGATCCCTCTGGGTACTAGTGGGTGGGAGGAGAAAGTGAGATTCCACTACCTACTCAGTGGGCTCTGCCTTATTTGGGATGTTCCATAGTTTCCATATTCAAGGACCTGGTTAGTTAAGCTTCTTAAGTAGAGGTCTTTATTGTCTCCCAGAATAAACTGACCCATACATGAAAGAGAAACAGTTCCCTTCTTGAGCACAACATCAGAATATGACCATGTTGAAACAAAACAAAAGCTCTCTTCAGTTCTGGCTCTGCCTCTGTTAATTTCCAGTTGCCCCCTGGAACTCATACACACTGCAGGTAAAGTGATTCTAATGTCTGTAGGGGGATATACTGAATCCTCTCTTCAAGGCAGCCCGCAGTTTGGTGTGGCCAGCACTCCTCCCTGTTTGGTTTCTGTTGCTCTATATGCAACAGAAAGTGCTGCTCCACAAGGACCATCCTTCCAGAAGCAGCTGGTGTTCCAGTTTCCAGTTTTTCCAATACTTGCAGAAATAGGCCCATTGTTCCCCCTCAGAAGTGCCATCATCAGTTGGCTGACACTCCCTTCTCAGGGCTCCAGTTCCCAGAGCCACCAGACCCTTCCTCCAGCAGAGCAGCAGCCTCTTTGAGAGGGCTGAATTTAACCCTGGGGGTGTCTCCTTCCAGGCCTTCTAGTTTTCTTCATTCTAGTACTCCTTTTGTTCCCTCCTACTGAGAGAGACTTAGCTGCTTCTAATAATCGCTACCTCTTTGCTACTTAAATATTCCCCTTGGCCTTTTCTGTTCTTAGTACTAGGTTAATTATTCTTTAAATTCTCTCTGTGAAGATAATACATATGTTTTCTGTCTGCCAAGCCTAGATCCTGACTGATAGATTTCCTATAACAGGGAAGACAGAGGTCATTCCATGAGCCCATAAAATCCCAGTCATGTCAGGCTATCTACTTGTGTGCAGGTGGAGTGGCTCCAGCAGGCCAAAGGTGGTCCCCCAAAGGAGAATGGAGGCCAGTACAAAGCACTGGGGAAGAAAAAGAACACCAGAGCTGGAAAAGCATGCAATGAACCAGTAAAGGGGATCTGAAGGGACCTGCCCAGAGCCCTGGTGGTTTTCAGTATGTGGACCTAGAAAAATCCAGCTTATCGCACACAGAGGCTCAGGGGCCTCAGATGTCTGATTTGGGCAGCTAGTGTCCTGGGAGCTTGGGGAAGGGAAACGTCAGTCACGTCAGGGAGGATCAGAACATCTCTTGGAGAGGTAAACATAGAGGGGGGGCAGCACTTTCCAGGCTGGAGAACCAGTGACAAGAATGGTCAACGCAAATCCAGGGACACGGACTCTACTTCAGAGAAGCCTCATACATGAGGCCAAGGAACTTGCTGGAGTCTGTACTTTGCTTCTGTGTATTGGCATCATGCCACAATGTCATCCTCAAAAATCATACATGACTCAGGCACGGTACCTACCACCAAGCAGGTCCTGGGAGTTTGCTGGGCTGAAACCAAAAGATGTGCTTGCTGAAGGAAGGGACCAGTCTTCCCTGTCCTAGCTTTAGATGGATCTGAGATGGCACCCTGTCTGCTGGCTCCTCCTAGAAGGGACATCAGACTTGGTTTGTTTTTTTTTTTAGATAAATCTGCAATTGACGATAGGATGTCAGACAGGAGGAGGCTGGTGATGTATGGTCTGGAGAATAGGTCCCTTCAGATTTCCACTGCATGTTGTCTTCATCTCCTTAGCTAAACAACGAAGCCATTGGACACATTTTGTCCAAATGACTCCAGCTCCTTCCCAGACCTGTTTTGGGGCAGTGTACTTAATCTCTACATGTAACAGATTTTCCAGGATGGTCCCAAGTGAAAATGCATTGGTTTGGGAGTGTAGTCACAGTGGCCTTCTACCACACTGTCAAAGGCACAGGTCCTCCTCTCAAGAAGCCACCTTGTCTTATCACTCCGTGCTTTTACCTGGATGCACACAGCTACCAGAGAGGTCCAGGCACCAGGAGTGGTCCCAACACCCTTCCTTGGTCTTGGTGGGTGACAGGGAGAGAAGGAAAAAGGCAAATGAAGTGTGTATGGTGGTAGGGGGTGGCTTGGAGAAATGGGGTTGTTCGACTGCCCATGAGTCATGACGGGGCCCAGCAGCCGTGCTGCCTTGGGAGGAAGCAGGCTTTGAGAACCAGCCTTTGCGCTGTAATCACCTCCAGCGCTTCCTGATTTCCTGTCTGGCTGGAGTGAGAGCGCACCAGGGAGTCTGCAGCACCACTGTGGAGAAGTGAGGCACCCCTTGTTGATGTGTTCCAAACCCCACTGGACGTTTTGTCCTTGACTGCTTAGCTATGAAGTGTGGAGCCACAGCGAGGGAAGGTCAGGTGGAGGAAGAGAAGTTCCAAGGAGGGAACAGAAGAGCACAAGGAGCAGGGCAGAAGAGGAGGAGGAGGAAGGAAAGGCTAGTGGAGGACAGAAGCAAAGTGGTGGGGACACTGGGAAGGAAGGAGAGAGAAAGGCATTGGGGGTGAGGATGCATCTCTACCTCCTGGGGGCAAAGGAGGCTGGGGTGGGCCAGGCACTGTGGGGCGGTGGGGGGTGAGGAGGAGGTTGGAGAAGGGAGAGGTTCCCCATGGGAGGCCCCCAAATCCTTCCAGTTCCAGGCTGGGGAAAGAGCATGACCTGCCAGCCCACCGGCCGAACCAGGCGCAGCGTCCCTTCCCAGTGCGCACACTCACAAGCCAGCTGTTGGCCTTTTTTTTTTTTTTTCCTTGCCGGCTTAGCTACCCGCACCCCCGCCCCCCTGCTTCCAGTTCTCAGAACTCACTCCCATTGGATTCCAGGAAGTGGCTGGTGCAACTCTGTAATCAAATCCCCTTGAATCCCTTTGTATATACTGTGTATGCCCCTCTGCCCCTTCGCGGTGTCCTTCACGGCTGGGTCGGGGTCAGGTTACAGAGAACTCGGGATCTGCGGGCGGCGGGCCTGGGGCAGTCCCGGGATCTCAGGGCCTCTGGGAGCAATCCCCGCCCACCGCCCGCAGGCAGCCCTCCCAGACTGGCCGGGCCCCGCAGACCTAGCCCGCCAGTCACAGCCGCCTCCCAGATCGTGGTGGGACGCTGTGCCTCCAGCCGATTTGCCCGGGGGAGGGGGTGGCACCAGGCCTGTCGCTGATCCCACCCTCCCTCCTTTGGTCCAGGCATAGCTCATTTCGCCAGCCAATCCTTTTCTAGGGGTTGCAGGCTCTGGAGGAAATGGTCAGAGGACACGTTTTCACTGTCCTCAGAGGAATCTGAAATCCACCCCAGGCTGAGGCCTCCTTTCCTTTTCCTGCATCTTTGTGGTCCAGCTCCTTCCTCCTCTCTGTGGACGGTTCTTTTGACCACATCTTGTGTGAGAGGTGGGGCAGCGGGTCAGGGGTTGGCAAGGATTTTCTGTAAAGGAAAATTCAGTAAATATTTTAGGCTTTGCAGGGCCACATACGTTCCTGGTACATATGCGTTTCCTTTCCTCTCCCCACTGACCAGCTCTTTAAAAATGTAAAAACAGGGCGCCTGCGTGGCTCAGTTGGTTAAGGGACTGCCTTCAGCTCAGGTCATGATCCTGAGATCCTGAGATCCCGGAATCGAGTCCCACATCGGGCTCCCAGCTCCGTGGGGAGTCTCCTTCTCCCTCTGACCTTCTCCCCTCTCATGCTCTCTCTCTCTCTCTCAAATAAATAAATAAAATATCTTAAAAAAATGTAAAAATGTAAAAATGTAAAAAAAAAAAAAAAGAAAGAAAGAAAAGGAAAAGAAATGTAGGTGATGGCCAGACTTGGCCATAGTTTGTTGACCCCTGGGTTAGATGTTCTCTCAGGCTCTTACCTGTTTAAAATGTCTTAAAAACTAATTCTGGGCTAGATTGAGATTTGCTGAGCCCTAATTCCACAGGGGGTCATCCTGGGAGTGTTGACAGAGTGCCACAATCTAATAAGTTTGAGAAGCAGATCCCTTCCTACAAGGACTTCACGGAGCCTTTACTCTGTCAGTGGGAACCACGTCTGTCCCAAACCAGACCTCAGGAGATGCCAGTACGTTTATCTGTAGCACTCTAGCTTTAAGGAAAATTGCCGGTGTTCTGTGAAATACCCCCGTGGAAACAAATATTTTTCTATATGGATCATCTCCCAGCTCTGCTTTTGACTTTGAAGAATCTACTTTTCATCCAGAGTTCGAAGCCTCTCCCTAGCAGCAAGTAGCATGAACACTGCGGGGACACCCCTTTTTGCTGAGCAGCCTCTGTTGGCCAGGAAGAAGGGGCAGCAGGTGATTGGGCAGTGGGAAGAGCTTTGGGACCTTGTACTTTGGAGGTGAGGAGAGGCCCAAGAACCTGGGATGGGGCAGCAGGCCCCTTGGGAGTGGGTTTTAAGGTGTTTCCTATCCCCTGGATGGGGGGCTTGGAGAGCTCATTCATTATAGCCCATGGAACAGTGAGATTCTCCTCAGCCCCAGCATCACCCATGTGGGCACATGTGGTTAGATCAGTCAGATGACACCCTCAGGGGCCAACTTGCTGTGAGGGGAAGTGCATGTTCAAGTCTCAGAGACCTGGGCTCTGTTCTCACTTCTACTAAGAATTAGTTATGCAACATCTGGCAAATCTTTTCCTTTTGGAATCTCAGCTGTGGTCACTGCCCATTTCTGCCCTGTGGGGACTGAAGCTCAAAATTATAGCCCACATTCCCTGAGTTTGCTTCCAGATTTCATGTAGGAAGTCCAGTGGGAGCAGCATTAGAGAGAGAGGAGAAAGTATGGCTTGATGAGGAAGAGCAGCTAGTCTTCTGCCCTGTGCAGGTCATCCGAAAGCAAGAATGGGGATGGGATGGAGCGTGTCTGGCTGCAGAAACATCACTCTTCTGGGCAGTCTGTGGAGATTTGCAAGGTCTTGGTGTGAGTGCCAGAGATCCTGCTAGCGGTCCAGAGGGCAGGACTTGGGTTGCCAGGGTTCCCCTCTGTGATTTTGATCAAGGTTGGGATCAACCAGCAGGTGGCTTCTGGGATAGCCTGGGTGACAGTGGCTGGGACAGTATCTGTCAGCACCCTGGGGAAGATGACTACAGAAAAGGTTCTATCACACTTGGATACCAAAGCGAGGAAAGGGCCCCAGGTAGAAGGTGGTGAGATGAGATGTTAAAAAGTTGATTGAATGCCTTCATCATCAGAATGTGAATATTTTGCTCAAACCTTAAATCCAGGGAAGAAGAATGCAGCGAGGTAGCAATAGGGGGGAAAGCTGAAAACGTCTTCAGATGGGTACTTGGTGGTTTGGTTGTGAGTGGACAAGTGGTCTGGGAGCTGAGTGCAGAAAGAAAACACCACAAACCTAGAATTCTGTATCCAGCAAAATTATCCTTCAAAAGGAAAAAAGAAAATAAAGACTAGACATTTGTGGACAAATAAGAATGGAAAGAGTTTGTCACCAGGTGGCCTGCCTTGCAAGAAATGTTGAGAGTTCTTTGGAGGGAAGGAAAACTATATAGAGCAGAAATCCAGAGCTACATAGAGAAAAGAAGCCAAAAAATTAAAAAAATAATAATAATAAAGAAAAGAGTCATTAGAGCATTAGAGAAGTAAATGAAGACAAAATAAATATTTTACTTTTATTATTATTAATTGATCTACCAGAGAGTAGTTTGTTCAAAATTATAGTACCCACAATGTATTCAGTAATTATGGTTTATGAATAAGCAAAATGAGTGATAGGAATGTCATAAGGGATGAGAGGAGTAATTGGGAAAATTCTGTTATTGTTATGAGGCATCCCACCCGTTTCTTACCATGTCCAGATGAATAGAGAGAAGGAGGTTGGCTCCTGACAAACATGCAGGTGAAGCTAGGCTTTCCTTTCTCTTTCAGGACCCTTGAACACTCTAGTTTGGGAAGAAGCTTGCCTGAAGGTGTCTTAGTCGCATTACTAATGGGGAAGGTGAGGCCCACAGCTCATTTATGGCAACATCTTAGTGCTTAGATCGCCATGGATTATGGGGAGTGAGATGGCCATCCTTCCCCATTGGGGACTTTCTTAGGTGCAGGGTGTCCTGTGGTCTTTGTCTCCTAAGAGTAGTGAGGAAGGTGGATGAGGGATCCAGACCTGAAGATGTATGCCAATATTGCCATTATCGCTATCAGTTTCACCAATATGCTAGTGTTGCCAACAGTTCTTCACATGTGGTCCTTGGACAGGCAACATCAGTCACCTGGAAACTTGGACATTCAAGTTCCCAGTTGCTCCCAGCCTACTGAATGAAGATCTCCCCAGCCACCTGTGTTTAGGTTATAGCCCTCTAGGTGACTCTGATACTCCCTGGAGATGGAGAGCCACTGGCCTAGCGTGTTCAGGTGGTGAATGGAGGGAAGACCAGCATCCCCATCTTGACTGGGAACCGCTAGAGACCCGCCGAGGGGCTGCAATA
>RCUC01088951.1:0-13275 GCA_003697995.1 Taxidea taxus jeffersonii
CCCTTGCAGCTCTCTCTCCCTGGGGGTGGAGACGAAAGTGCTGTCCACGGGGGACCCTGAGCCTCGAGCCCCCTCGGCCCCCAGGGACCCCGCCTTTCTGACTTCCTTACCCCTCTGTGCAGGCTGAGCAGGCACTGTGCCCATGTGCCTCTGTCTTCACACGTCGCCCAGGTTCCAAGGGAGGCCTTGAGTCATACAAGCCACCAGCCACCTTTGGAGGCCACCGCACCCAGCAAGGGCCACCGGTGGTGGCTAGAAACAGACCCTGGGCTCTCTCTGGACAGCCTGGGCTCAGGGTATGGGGACAGGAGGCCACGAGTCTGGTGCCAGAGGCAACTCGTGGGGCTGGGTGAGGGCTGTTATTAGGAGAATGGGGGGCTTGGGGGTGGAGGACCCGCAGCCAGGAGGCCCGGTTCCATCCATCTGTCTCCTTCTGCTTTGGACCCTGACTGGTCTCAGGATCCCTATGGGTCTATCCGTTGTGTCTGGTGGGTTTTTGCTCAGCTGCCCCCCTTGGGGTGCTCCTAGCCCCTTCCAGGCTTGGGGAGACAGCCCGAGGCCCCTGGGAGCCCAGCAGCCCCTGGCTGGCCACCAGGCCTTGCTGCTGCTTCTTGGAGGCCTGGGTGCCGCCGGGCCTCCACACTTGCGGTAACCGTGTGAGCACAGGATGAATGGCATTCCTGCCGAGGGCTGGAAGGCATGCGGTGGGGCCGGTTTGGCCACTGCCCGCTGTCCCCGCAGCCTGGCATCGGGCGGAACCGCTGATCAAACAAGGCCCCGTCCACACTGTGCCCGCCGGGGCACCCACGGAGCCTGGCCCCAGACCCAGACCCCAGTGGAGGGGCCACCCAGTGGGCTTCCGAAGGAGGGCGTGTCCCTGGAGGGTGTGGAGACAGGGAGACGGATGTAGAAGACTCTGGACTTGGAGCCCAAGCCCAACCCTTCTGACAGGCAGGCATGGGTAACCTCTAGGGTGGCCCTGCCCAATCTATGGCCTCAGTTTCCCCATCTGAGAGCAGGAGGTGGCCCGGGCCGGCACTTGGTGGTTACTGGAGCCCGTGGGGCCTGCGCCTGGGCCGGGCAGTTTGGCAGGAGGCCCCGGTTCCCTGTGAGACGGTAAGCAAATCCGCGGCGGTGGCTGCAGCCGGGGTCCGGCTACTCCCACAGGGCCAGGAATGAGGAAAGAGCTTCGAGAATGCCCCGGCCCCGGTGCCCAGACTGTACTTACTTCTTGGCCATGGTTCAACCCCAGCCCCAGCCTCCCAGGGCCACCTGGCACATCCTCCGAGGGGCCCTGCCTGAGGTGTGGAGCTCACACCGCCCAGCCTGCCTGGGGGCCCACCTGACCCCCAGCCCCGGGCCCCGCCTCTGAGGCTACAGTTTCAGGAGCATCCCCAGACAGCCTCTACCCCCCACAGGGGCTCGTTCCCCTCCGCGTGGTGCCCCTGCCTCCTGGGCTCCGGGCGCCCTGCTCTTAGCTCGGCATGCCAGGTGCCTGACTCCCGCTCCCCGTTGGCCCACGGATGCCCCTTCCCCAGACTTGCCTTCCCACCGTGCTCCAAGAGGCGGTCACCAAGCAGGTGCCAGATGTGGGCAGACCACGAGGCATCCATTCATTCCTTGCTCATTCGCTTGTTCTGTAGCGCCGGAGGCTGGGCCCTGGGTTGGACCCTGGGAACAGTGGTGGCTCACGCCTGGCCTTGACCTCCCGGGGCTCTGGCTCTTCACGTGGCTCTCCTGCCCTGAGTGGCAGCCTATTCTCAGGGGCAGCCCCTGGCTGAGACAGCCTGGCAGATAGGAAAAGGCTTTGGGTGGATGCTTGCATAACTCTGGGCCTCAGTTTTCCTCTCTTGAATGGGTATAGGGGGGCAAGTGGCACCCGGCCAGGCCCAGCTCCCTCTTTCTGTGTGTGGAGGGTGCCCCTGCCCACACTTGGCTCACAAGCTGGGCTTTAGCACCAGGACCCCTTCCACCTGTGCCCGCCCCTGCCGCAGGACCGCCCAGGCTGTCCACCCAGATGCTGTCTTGGTCAGAGCTCATAGGTCTCACAGGTCGCTCCTTGGTGTGGCCTTCAGAGTCCTTCCTGATCCTCTGTCTCATCTCCTACAGCCCGTCTCCACCCTGCCTCCACGAAGATCCCCCTGCTCTGCCGGCAAGCCAGCCCTTCCCAGAGCTCCCCATCGAGCTCCACACCACCCCCCTGTCCCTGCTCGGCCTCCCCGCCGAGCTGTGCCCTCTGGCCGGGAAGGCCTTTCTACCACATCCCTTGCCCACCCCCCCTTCCCATAATGCTCACTTTCCCAGTAAACTTGTTGGGGCCCTGATGTTTCCTTTACCCTCCACCCGCTTCTCTCCTGATGGAGAGGGGGGTTGCTGCTGTGACTGTCCCTGCACCTAGCAGGTCTAGGGACCTTAGAAGTGAGAGGCTCTATGGAACCCTGAACACCCACCATGCCCGACACGGGGTCTGGTTCACAGTACCCACCAGCTTCACAATACCCCTTCCCTACGTAGGTCAGTGCTAGCTCTGTTTTACAGATGGGAAAACCCAGGCACAGAGAATGAAGAGTTCTGCCCAAGAGCACACGGCCAGCAGAGGCAACATCAGTGGGGAAACTGAGGCCCTGAGACCTTGCCTAAGGCTGTACAGAGACTAGCGGGAAGGGAAAGGCCGAGGCAGGTCCCGGGGAGGAGGTGAGGGAGGCAGACGGGCTGGGGAAGAGAGGTGAGAGGAAGCTGGAGCTCTTTGCATTCAGGCAAGCGTGAGTTCCCCTGAGCGGAGCAGCCAGGGCTGCTCCTGGAGGCACCAGGCCAGGAACGGGGCTGCCAGGAGCCAGGAAGTTCAACTGGATGTCAGCCTGGAACTCGCTTACAGCCCTCCTGGCCCCCTTCCCTCCTGTGGGTCTGAGCTTGCGTCCACCTTCCTTCTCTGGGATGCCACCTGCCTTCCCATCATGTCTTTGGCCTTGCAGGGCCCCGGGGACTCAGCAGTCTGGCCTGGGCCTCCCAGGCCCCTAGTGAGTCTCAGAAGGCCTGAGAGGGCTGTGGGCTTGGCAGCCCCCTCAGGGCCCAGCAGAGGCCTGGTGGAGGGGGAGGGTTGGTCAGGGGGTCGGCAAAGACACTGGGGCTCGGGGCTCCCTTATAGCCTGTCCCGGAAAAGCCTGGAACTGCCTGGCCAGCTCCCTTGCTTGTGTGTCTGGATATGGCTGGAATTCTGCAGCCATATGGGATGTGGTAGAAAAGAAAGCCCTCGTAGCCTTGCAAGGAGGCAGGCCGGCAGGTCCAGGATCAGGGGTCCTCTTACTCCACCTGCAGGTAGAGGCCAGTGGCCAACAGGGCAGGCCTGGGACACCGTCCAGATCTTGGACACAGGTAGCCTCCTTGGGGCCGCTGGTCTCCCGTGGGTGGCCAGCCCACTCACCTGGAGGCCTGAGGGTAGCCTTCAGGGCTCTAGTCCTTCTAGGACTGACCCAGCAGGGGGTCCGGGCTGGCCCCTCTGGACGGGACACCTGAGGAGGCTTCTCCAGGTGTCTGCAGCTCTGGAGGCCCCTGCCGGAGCTGCTGGGGGCCAGCTGGGGCCATTCAGTGTGCTTGGCCTGTGTACCCCACACCCCTCCCCCAATGCGGGTTGGTGGGGAGGGGGTTTTTGCCCAAGGTCTGTCCCCTGGTTTCTGGCTCAAACTCTCACTCCTGGTTCCCGAGCCCCTGGCTTTTGCACCCAACAGGATGGAATATGGCATTCAAATAGTCACTCATTCTTTTGCCCACTTGTCCATCATGGCTAAGCTCCTCAGTGCCCAGAGCTTGGTTAGGCACTGGGGGTTCCATAGCTGAATGTGAAATGAGCTCTTCTCTTCATCGACCCCAGGCCAAGATGCAGGACAGAATGGTGAACACACAGGCTCCATCAGCCCCCATACACAAGGCTGCAATGGAGGGAAGTAGGGTCTGGGAATGCAGAGGCATGTGGAACCCCCCTTGGGTAGACGCTGGAGTAGTCAGTAAAGACTTCTTGGAGGAGCTAGCATCCAGGCCAAGGCCCAGGAAAAAAGAGAAGAAGGAAAGGCGGTGGGAGGGGCACAGAAGGAGAAGGGATTCCTTGGGTATGGGACTGGAGGAGAGAGGCTCTAACATGGCCTGGGGTAACAGTGTGGACGGAGGAGAATGGGGCTTGGGGGGCTGGGCAGTGGGGAGAGCAGAGCTTAAAGAGCTCCCTCCCACCTGATAAGGTTCCAGAAGGTTCTGGAAGGCCATAAGGGAACCTTCCACTTGAGCTTCATGGTTACCAGCATCTGGAAGGAACACTCCTGGTGCCCTTCCCCCTGTAGCCAACAGAGTCTGGTGACTTCTGGGCAAAGAGCCTGCATGCTGGCTTCCCTGAGCCCCTGTCTGGAGCCCCTCTTCTCCAGTAGAAAAGTAGCTCAAATATGAGTCCTTAGGCTGTGAAGGGTGTGGGGAGAGAGGGGTAGTGCTGGGGGCCCTTGTCAGGCTGCTCCTGGTCCATCCTGGTCCTTCTGCTGGGCTAGGGGGGCACGGCTGTTGCTTACCAAGGGTTTGTCCCACCAGCTCAATGAAAGCATTCAAGGAGAGGCCTCCCTGGGCCTTAGTTGCTCCATTTGGACTGGCTGATCCCAGGGTCGTCATCAGAGCCAGGATGGGCCCAGCCTGGGTGAGCACGGAGTAGGCCACCTCCAGTTCTGGCCTCTTTGGGCTAAGGCCACACCAGAATTTCGAGCTTCTTCTTGTCAACCAGTCTGGGAGGGCGCACCCTGCCTGCTGAGACAGTGGGGACGGCCTTGTCGATGCTCCTGACATGGGCGGGGTGATTAACACCTGCTTCCCCTTCTGGGTTCCCAAGGAAGAGAGATCAATTAAATCTCAGTGACAAGCTTTCTAGGAGAGGGAGGCCAACTGGTGGCAACATAGCTGAGTCACCATGATTCTCTGGCAGTGAGGGGAGTGCCCATGGCAGGGTGGGGAGCTCCCTCATCTCAAAGGGCCCCTCTCTCGTGGAGGGGCCTGCAGGCCCACAGGGGGGTCAGCGCCTCATTGAGGAGACTTCAGGGCAGCCCTGGGAGGTCTGGCAAGGGGGCAGGCTTCCGGCCATATTAGGAGAACTTTCTCGGGGCCAGAGCTCTAAAGATGGAGTTCTGACAATCACTAGAGGAATGCAAGCATAGTTTGATCTCCATGTAACAGATAGGGAGGGATGCGGCTCCATGGCGCTCCAGTCCCATGATTCCCATGGCGCGAAGGCTCAGCTATGTAGCTCTGATCCAAGACTCTCGGTTCTGTGGTTGGGAGGCGTCACAGCTCCGGGCCGGGAAGGAGGGCGGACTATGCCAGGCTCTGGGAAAGCTGCCTTCTCCTTCTGTCCTGACATCGCAGTTCCCTCTGGAGTGGAGACTCTCTTTGCCTCACCCTTGTTCGTGTATTCCCGAAATATTGGGCACCCCCATGTGTCAGGTGCTGGGGAAGCCACCAAGGGGAGCCGACAGTCTGGAAGGCGCACGGGGTGATAAGTGTTTATAGGGAATGGGGTAAACGTCATGAGCCATCAAGTATTCAGCCTGGGAGAAGGAAAAAGCCAGGGCAGGTTAGGTAGGATGAGCGCTGTGGGGTGAGGGCGGTCAGAGCGAGCCACATGGATGAGCCAGGATGTGATGGAGATGGAGGAAGATGTGCAGGAACTTCCAGGCAGTCGGGCAGCCAGGCCAGAAGTGCAGAGGAAAGAGAATGAAGGCCAGTCTGGGGAAGCGGCAGGGGGTGCCATGGTTGGAACAGAGTGAGGGAAGGGAGAGCAGGGAAGTGGCTAGAGACACAGCAGCTCTGTCTGTCACAGGGTCAGGGGCACCTCTGAGGTCTTGAGGTTTTCCTCCCAATGACAGGCCCCAGGAGGTTTTTGGCTGGTGGGGCTGTGGCGTACCTTCATCTCTCCTAGGATCGTCCTCTGGGAAAAGTCTCCGGGGCTTCTCCCTGTAGCCAGGAAGCAAGGAGATGGGCTGAGGGGCGCCCGGTGTAGTCCAGGCGGGGAGGGCCATGGGGAAGCAGCGGACTCTGGCTGGGTTTGGCGGACAGGGCAGCAGCATTTCCCGAGGGGAGCTCGGGCCTTGGGCAGGACTCCCCAGAGAGGGGAAGGCCAGGGTAGGCCAATGCCAGGCTCAGCCCAGGCTGGGAGCCCCAGCAGTCCCTTGAGTGTGGTGGGGAGGGACTTACCCCAGGGCCCGTGTGGGAGGGGGAGGAGCCAGGACTCAGGCCAGCCTGTTGCTCGGTGGGAAGGCTGGGGGAACACCTGCCCTTTCCTCCCCTGGGTAGCCCGTGGGTCAAAGGAGAGGCCAGGACAGCGGGGCCCGGGAAACACACTGGGGCTCGGGTCCCCTACTACCTGCCTCTGTGACCTCAGCCCCACTCTGCCTCAGTTTCCCCTCTGTAAGCTCGGATGAGAGTGCCTGACTATGGAATGTGAAGAGGGTGCAGTGGGATGGCAGTGATGAGGCAGCAGAAGTCAGCAGCTGTCCCCTCCCCCACCGCCCCCTCCTCACCATCCAGGCCAACTGAGGAACAGAGGGCAGACGTGCCCCTCAAGCAGGCAGCCAAGCATTAATGTCGGGAAGCCCTTCTACCACCCACCTGCTCAGGGGCCCCTTCCCTGGGCAGGCTCATCAGTGGAGGGGTGCGGTAGGGCCTGGCAGACCCCTCCCTGTCCTTCCCTGACTTGGAAGCCGGACTGTCTCGCTGGAGAAATTTTGCCTGTGGACGGACCCCGTGTGGGCCCGCACCAGGCCAGGTGGCCAAGTAGGTATAGGGGCTGTTGAGAAACGCAGTGCTCCGGGAAGAAACCGGTGCCCTACACTCGTGTGCTCACTACTCCTTCCGTCCTACGGAGGTCCCTAGGACTGCATTCTGGCTCAGGGCCTGGAAACCCCAGGTCTCAGCCTCTCTCTGGTCTTCCAGGGTCCCTTCAGCTGGTGCCCGTCCCCTCTCTAGCCCCTGATGGGGGCCTCTTGCCTTTGGCTGACCCCTGAGTGAGGCTGGGCCTCAGGACCCCAGGGTCCCCTCCTGTCCCCATCACAGGGTTTTCGTGGTCAGGAAGCTGTCTGTCTCCCTGGCTGCCGCGGCCAGCGATCTCTTTGACCCTCGGCTCCCACCAGCAGCACCCAGCGTATCCGCAGACTGCTTCTATTCCCTTGGGACTCCCCAGGGCCTCTTGCCCTGGACTCTTCCCTGCAGCCTGGCAGAGCCCCCTCTCCAGGGACCCCCAGGTTCATGTCCCAGCTATGCCCCTGGAATGCTGCCTTGTGTCGCTGGGGCCCCTGGGCCGTCTGGTGGGCCCCCACCTGCTCAGACCCCTTGAACTGGCCAATCACATTTCCCCACTTACCCTCCATCCCCCACAGGCCTGAAGGCTTTTCACCCACCCCTCCCTTCCACCCTCCTTGGGGCCCTCTGGGCTCTCCTGGTGGCCCTGACATCACTTCTTCCGGGACGCCCTGCTCTGCACCAGGTGCCCTGTGCTACCCCCATCAGACATGTTATTGTCTGTTGACTCTGAAATGCAGGTGGGTGAGTGCAGTGCCGGGGCAGGGGAGGGTGGGCGCCCCTGGCCCTGCCCCCTGCCCGCCTGGGCGTGGCCGGCCCCTGAGACGTGCCTCCTGCACAGCCGTAATGGGCACCTTTATCCATAATCATCTTCTGATACCTTCATACCCCTGTCACTGGCAGTGAAGTCAAAACTTGGCATGAGCCCCAGAGCGCCAGGCCGGGCCTTGCACAACGTGGGGCGGGGCGGCGGGGGGGCGGTGGGGAGGAATCCCCGCAGGGACACTGAGATGCACCTATTTTTAGCTTCCAGAAGAAAACTAAACCCCAACACACACAACATGCAGCACAAATATTTGTTTTTATTCTTAAAAGGGCTCGGGTGGCGGGTTTGGGGTTGAGCCACGCTGGCTTGGAGGGAGCCTCGCCTGTCCCCACATGCCCCACCCAGCGCTCCCTCCCCGCGACCCCACCCTGCGCTCCAGGAGCCTCCCCAGGGCCCCACCCACCCTCGCTGTCCTTTAAGGAACTAGCCAGGCAGCTTCCCGCCTCCCGCCTCGCCAGCCTGCTGTCCCTCCGGCCGGCCGGGAACGCCTGCCCCTCTCTGGAGGGGCAGCCGCTTGGAAATCCCACGTTCTAGAAATCCCTGCTCTGCGGAAGCCTTCCCCTGCTCCGGATTCCTTGCAGTTAGCAATGTGAGGGGGCAGGTGGCCCTACTGAGGGGCGCCATTCTGACTGCTCCGCGTCAGCTCCCGAGCAGACGTGAGGGACAGTCCCCGGAACGCTCGCGGCCTCAGGGAGAGGCACCCGAATCCTTGAGCCACGTCGCGAGGATGGCAGCCCGGCTTCCCTTCGTGCTGGGCGCCTTCCCAGCGCACCCTTGCCCAGGGCCGTCCTGACCAAAGACAGCAGCCAGGGTAGCTTTGAACAACAGACATTTACTTTCTGGGGGTTCTGAGACCAGAGTCCGAAGTCAAAGTGTCCACGGGGCAGCCTCCCTCGGGGACTGGAGAGGGAGGACCGCGGCGGCTCCGGAGGGCTGCCAGCATCCTTGGCTTATGGTCGGGTCCCTCCAGCCTTCAAGGCCAGCATCTGCCCGTCTCTCTCTGTGGCCTGCTCCTCTGTGTGCGTCGGACACCCTGGCATCTGCTCCCTCTCAGAAGGTCCCCTGGGATGGCATCTGGGGCCTGCGGACATGGGTCATCCCCCATCTCAAAGCCCTTCCTTAATCACACGTTCCATAGAGGGAAACACTTAATAGGCTCTGGGATTAGAACCTGGACGTCCCTGAGGCTGACAGACTCCGTGAAGTCTCCATGAAGACAGACTCTCCAGGAGGAGAAGGCAAAGCAGGGAGGGGTCCACCAAGGCAGAGGGCAGACCAGAAGGTGCTGCCCCCAGAATTTGGGTTTGGAGAGAAACAAGCTCGCGGCATCCCAGACCACCCGGGGTGAAGCAGGCCTGGGTCGGCCTCACTCCCACGCCAGAGCCAGCAAGAAGCCGCGCGGGTCACCACAGTCCACGGCTCTGAGGCCCTCCCTCCAGGTGTTGCCTCAACAAACATTGATAAGTGGTGGCTCTCTTAGCCTTCTCGTCACTGCTCTGTCCCTACCCATTTCCTCCTGCCCAGGGCTGTCTAGGTCACCTCCAGCTCGGTTAGGGTCTGTGCAGGACCCTGGGAATTCCTCCTGTCCCCTGATGTGCCTGTGGGGGTGACTGAGACATCCTCTGACTGGGACGCTCTTTTCAGAGACCTCTGCGTGGCAGTGGCTGCCTTCCTGCTCCTCGGGGCTCAGCGTGATGGTCACCGACGCAGAGATCCTTCTAGGCTCCAAACTTAGAAGCGACCTGTTCCCCAGACCTCTCACGGAGCTCGTCCCCTAGGCTTCTTGTTGGTTCCATCAGCACATGCACCCTTGGATGGGTCCTTGGATGGGACACTGCTGCCTTCCCCTTATAGCGGCCCGGTGACAGGGCCTGGGACAGAGCAGAAATACAGCCATGTTTTATTGACCAGTGGACGGATGTGTCCCAGACATTGGTTCGATGATGAGAAAATGCTGTCAGTACCAGAAAACAATCTAAGGAGAAACAGAGGCTCCCAGCAGAATGCATGCGGGAGCAACCTGCATGGGCCCAGCGACGCCCCTCCCCCAACACCTCCCCACCCCTGTGCTGCGAGGGTGGTGGGAGTGGGGGGTTGGGCCTGAGGCCCTGGCTAGACTGAGGTTATAAGATTAGGCGCTCACATGGAGCCTTTGTCCAATGAATGCATGTATTAAGCGCCCACTGTATGCCAAGACCTCGCAGCAAACAGTGAACTAAGAACCAGGTCCAGGGATGTTCCTGTGCTGGGGGCAGCACCGGGCCCTGAGCCCATCCAGAGGGGGTGCAGCTAACCTTGGGCACACCGCTAGGCGGGCCTCACCTCACAGGAAGCGGGTTTGGAGGGAGGGGTCGGGGCCCGACTTCCCAGCCGCCCTTTGATCACCGTCATGTCATTCCAGGTGGGTGCGGGCTGGGGCGTGCCTCCCGCCGTTGTTCTCCCGTGCTCCGGGATCCCCGGGCTCTGTGCAGGTGCCCAGGGGCTGCTGGGGATGGGGTTCTGGCCTTCAGTCCCACCACCATAGAGCGCCTCTGCTGGGGCCGGGTGTGACAGTCAGGGTTCCACAGAAGGGTTAGTTTGACAAAGGGGCTCTGCTGTTAAAAATGTCAGAAAATCGGGGTGTCTGGGTGGCACGGTCAGCTAAGCATCTGACTCTTGGTTTCAGCTTAGGGTATGATCTTGGGGTCCTGATTGGCCCCGCATCAGGCTCTGTGCTTAGCATAGAATCTGCTTAAGAGTCTCTCTCCCTCCCCCTCCGCACCCCTCCCCCTCCGGCTCACTCTCTCTCTCAAATATATAAAAATAAATCTTTTAAAACAATGTCGGAGGGCGCCTGGGTGGCTCAGTGGGTTAAGCCGCCGCCTTCAGCTCAGGTCATGATCTCAGGGTCCTGGGATCGAGTCCCGCATCGGGTTCTCTGCTCAGCAGGGAGCCTGCTTCCTCCTCTCTCTCTCTGCCTACTCGTGATCTCTCTCTCTGTCAAATAAATAAATAAATAAACAAATAAATAAATTAAAATATTTTAAAAAGTGTTGGAAAACCACGAAAGGAGTCCAACTCTGTAGTTTCAGGGAAGGTATGAAAGGCTCAGAGAGGGACCTGGTCTGCCCCAGGCCACGCAGGTTGTACAGGTCTCCTGGCTCCTCCCCAAAACAGAGGCTGCCTGAAGCTGGGCTTCTCAACACCCTGGAGCTGGCCTGGGGCAGAGCAGCCCAGCTCCAATCCCATCACCCCACGCTCATCTGGAGGTCCTGAAGGGAAGTTCCAGTAGAAAGCCAAAGCCGGGAGACTCTGCGCTCAAATGTTCCTAAGTGAGACCATCCCATAAAAAACTAGTCCAGGAATGCTCAGAAATTTTCGGTGTGCTAACTGGCCACTGAGGTCTTGGGTCAGGGTAGGCGGCACAGGGACCCATTTCCGGGGTACAGGCTGGCTTACCTGGGAGTTTGGATCAAGACACACCTGCCATTTCGGGGGAGGGTTGGCTGCCACTGCCCACTGCTGGGTGTCACCCCACGGAGAGGGGAGCTCGGGCAGAGTGCCCTGTGCCCCGTGACTGGGGGTGGGGCTCAGTGTTGATCAGTTTCATGAGGGGACAGTGGAGCCCATCGCCCAACACTCCTGAGACCCTGGGCCTCCTGTTTGGACCCCGTGGAGTGAGGAAGGCCTAGCATTGCTGGAAGAAGCTGCCGGCCAGGAAGTCAGACAAGGGTCCGGGGCCCAGAGAGAATCGTCTGGGCAGAAGGAGCACTGTGGGGCTCAGACCAGGCGGACCACCCTCCAGCTTTCTAAGCAGAATTCAACCCCCATGATCTAACTGGAGGGGATGAAAGAAGGACTTCCGGAGGCAAGGCTGAGGGCAGGAAAGCTCAGGGAATTCTAGGGCTAGATGAGGGTGGGGAGTCGTCCCAGCGTCCCTAGGCTAGCAGGGGTTTGGGTCTAAGTGTTCAGGGCCTTGAGTATCAAGCCTGGGCCGCTGACTCTGCTTCCATCCCTGGTGGCCCTGGCCATGGCCTCGTGACTCAGGGGTCAAATCAGTGGATACACCATTCCTTGCCTAAGGTGACCTTCCAGTCCTCTTCGCTGGGCCAACCCCTGCACATCCTTCAAGACTGGTTCATGCATCCCCTCCTCCAGGAAGTCCCCAGTGCTGTACAAACGAGGGCAGGAGCAGGGGCTGCAGGGTCGCTGGAGACTGTGAGGGGCTATTGTGTCATTCCGCCAACATCAGCCACAGATGCCCACCCGAGTGCAGGCCCGGAGCAGAGTCTGGGGGGCTCGCTTCTGGTGGAAGAGACCTCTGCACACGAGGGCCTGGTGCGGCAGGAGAGGGTGGCCTCTACGTCCTTGCCTGGCCCTCCTGTTTCTGCCCCTGCCTGGGGCTGGGCGGCCTAACCTCTGTAAGCCTCAGCTTCCTCTTCTGTAAAGTGGGGATTTTCCTAATGGGCCTGAGCGAGGATGCCCGGCAGGCACAACTCCAGATACAAAGGAGGCGCCCGGCTTTCCAAAGCTGCTGCTCTTGATGGCAGCTGTGGACGGAGTGGTTAAACCCCAAAGACACATCGAACTCGAGAGTGTGAACGAGGCTCTTTGGACACAGGGCGGCTGCCGGGGCTGCCCCATAGGAGGCTCTTCCTCCTCCCTGTACCTGACCTTGCTGCCCTGGGCCCCCCAGCTCTCAGCTCCAGCAGGCCTGAGCCCCTCGGGGCGCAAAGTCCTAGTCAGCCTGGGGTCTGTGCATGCCCAAGGGGAAGCTCTTGGTTCCTTCAGTCCCACTGGCCTGGTGCTTCATCTGTAAATGGGGCTTGTGCCCACCCTGCCCGATAATCTCAGAGCTGCAGGAGGTTCTAAGTGACCCACGCTGGGGCCTGTCTTCTTGATGTGGTGAATGTTCTCTGACCCTTCTGGGTGCCCCACAGGACTGGGGACCGGGCGCATGGGGGTCTCACAGGCTGGACCCGATGCCTGCCTCATGCTGCTCGGTTCTGGCGGGCCCAGGAAGTGGCCCTGTTGTCACAGTCCTGGGAGATTCTCCGGGTCTTCTCGGTGAGACCTCACAGACTGCCACAGTCCCACTCCCTTGAGCTGCCAGGGCCTCCCGCCTTTTTCTGGGGATGTCTTGAAGCTGGGGGGTGGGGGGAGTCAGGCAGGAGAGCCAGTGCTGGTGGGCCTCTGGCCTCAGGACAGAAGCTCCCCTCTGGGGCCTTGGCCTCCTCCTAGCCTGGCGGATAATCCCCCCAGCATTGTGGGAGCAGGAGCTGGGCCCTGGGAAGATGCCCCAGAGCCTCCGCTTGGGCCCGGGAGGGCGACCTCTGGGGTTTTCACTGGTTGCCCCACCCTTGGGGTAATTGAGAAAGCGGCTTCCTTTTAATTAAAGCTCTGCAAAGGGTCGGGGCTCCGAGGAAAGGGAAAGTGTAGATGCAGAATAATTAACAAGACAAAAGGCAAATCCCCTTAGCATCTCCCTGGGCAGGTTAATTGGTTGGGGCTCCAGTGGCCTGTCCGGGCCAGATACCGGGCTTTCCCCAGCCTCCCGCCGCTCGCTGACCCTGAGGCCACACCTGCCCCACTGTCCGGTGTGGGAACCCAGCGGGGGCTCCCGTTGCCCTCTGATCCGCCCCTGCCCCCCC
>RCUC01088952.1:0-11275 GCA_003697995.1 Taxidea taxus jeffersonii
CTGGGGACTCTATGACCAACAGGAGTAGAGAACACTGATGTTTAGCTGCTGGTCACTTGCTCTGGGCAGATTCAACAAGAGGGCTGGACGAGTGGAGTCTCACTTGGGAAGGACTGTGGGTCGTCAGGCCCGGATGCATGAACTTGATGTATGGAAAGTGAGGTGTGCAGGTTGGGGGGCTGGTGAGCACGGGGGACCACATCACCCTGAGGAAGAAGTTACATCCACCACTTGGCATTTGGGGTACATCCTTAGATTTTAGATATTTAAATTCTCCCTTCTGCCCGTGGCTAATTAGGATTTGGTTAGATTATCTTGCTCTTTCTCCTTCTCAAATTACCAAGGCAGGGGAAGAAAAAAAAAGAACCACTTCTTTGGGGGGCATGTGAGTCCAAATATTTGAAAACTGAGCTAGGAATGTGTGTCCTTGGTTCAGACGCACCTGAGGTCTGCTATCTGTTTGCTTTGCAAGCTTTCCATTTCACTGTTTCCCTTCCAAAAAAGAGAATCATTAACATAGGCACCTGCCTTTGGGGACAGACCCTCTGTGAAGAGCACGGATTCTTGAGAAAGGAAGAACACTGATGAGGAATGTGTCGGGAGGGGGGAGGGGGGCGGGTCCACAACCTCTAGCTGGAAAGATTCTGAGGAGTGTGAGGTAAAATCCATTGATCTTCTGGGAAGTTGCCTGCAATTCTCAGAGTCCTACCTGCCATCCTGGGCCTCCTGGGACAGCATTTACGGAGGAAGAAAGTTTTAAGAACAAAGTGGAAAGAAACTGCCTTTGAAGAACACCTTAAACCTGGATGAGCTTGTCTCTAGATAAAGGGGCCTCTAGAAAAAGAAACCAGGAGCAAACAACAACAGGAATTTGTATGACACATGTTAGACACTGACTCCAGCCGTCGCCTTCTTCCCAGATCCAGAGGCTTTGGAGGAACACCGTCAAAGTACACTTTTGGCTAAAATTACATGGAAAAAACCAACACCCCTGTCCTTGAAAGTGGCGTTAGCATTTATGGCAGAGCAGAGGATGAATTAGGACAGAAAGTGATGAGGACCCTTAGCACAGAAAGCGATGAGGACCCTTAGCACATGGTCTGCTTGAGTAGTAATTCCTGCGTCCTTGCTCCGGGTCCATGGTCGGTCTGTGCTCTCGGGAGCAGCCCCGCCTCATGTGCCGAAAGCCAGCACTGCCCCCGCCCTTGGACAGTAAGCGTGCCAGGTGCTCGCTGGGGGTCCAGCCCTGCTGCCCCTGGGGTGTCCTGCTGATCTGGGCTACTCCTTTATGTAGGTTTCCCTTGTTTTTCTGCTGATGAGCTGGCCTGATGGTAAAACAAACAAAACCCCAAAATCTTTGCATATAAACATTACTTTTCTGGCGACTTAGGAAAAAGTGAGAGATTATGTATTGAGGTAAGAGGGTGGAGGATATATTCTAATAGTTTAAGGGAGAGTCAGGTCAAAGGAGAGCATCTGGATTATGGTGGACACACATGAGGTTTTTGAACCAGGTAGAACAAATACGGTTGGAAAAAATCGAATTAAACATTGGATCTGGAAGAATTGTCTAGGAGGGGAGTAACTCACTTAAACAAAATAAACAAGTAAATGAGAGGTGGGCCCAGACCAACTTTGTAGCTTGGCTGTTTTTGCCTTGCTTGAGTTATTTTCATTCACTGATTTATTTCACAAATATTTTTCCAGCCCTTCCTGGGTGGGGGAGAGTTAAAGATGGAAAGAAAGATTATTTCCTCTCAAGGAGCTGATGAGAATGTAGTAGAGAAGGAGTCCTGCAAACAGAAACCCCAGAAGTGCAGTCGCTTCTAGAGTGCAAGTATAGGAACGTAGATACCACTAGATCTGCCTTTTAGTAAAAATTTCGGGGGGGGGCACTTTCAAGGTCAAGGTTAGAATTGAGGAGACCACAGTGATGTGAGAAGTGCTAACAGCTTTATGATGGCAGCAGGCATGGAGCAGAAGGACAGGCACGGGCTTTTAGAAGGTACCATCTACCTTTGGCCTCTGGACTGGCAGGGAAAGGAGGAGACGAGGAAGGTTCTAGATTTCTAGCCAGGACGCCAGAATGGATAAGGTACTACTTCAACTTGGATGATAACTGTTGAAATACAAGTAGGTTTAGGGGCAAATAACATTAATTTTGATTTTTCAGTTTGAAGAATATTTATCTGGGAGATGTTTTCCAGGAGGGCGTGAGCTATAAGGCTCAGAATTCTGGAGAAAGCCCAGCTAGGACAGGGAGAAAGAATTTGTAGTCACTGGGGTATCGATGGCTCTTGAAGCCATGGGCTTGGATGCCATTTCCTGGGGAAGAGAGAGTTTGTTGTAGTTTCTTAGGACAGTCTGTTCGAGGACGGAGGGTGGGAGGGCCCACCTGAGGAGGGCCACTTGTCTAAGAGATGCTTAGGGGATGTGGCAGGATAATCCTTTCCCCAAAATGCCCTTGGAGAAGTAAAAGAACCATAAAGTAGTCAGAAAACCATCTTACAGAATTTTCTGTGCTCCTTTCCAGCAGTCACGGATGGGGGCAGATGGCAGGTCTGAACATGACCTCCACTTTCCCCTAACCCTCCTTCTAAACATTACCGGGATCCTCGGTGTTTTCTTGAATTCATGGCGGATGTGGAGGACAAATAATTTCTGTTATTTCTGAGAGGGTGAATGTTTTGGGTGCTGAACCCTTAAACTTAAAAGTCTAATTGAAAATGATGTAGAATGTGGGAATAAGTAATTGACCTTTGAAACAACTAAAGGCTGAAATATGGTGTGGTCGTTAAAAATAACATTTTCAAATGACATTTATCTATAAGGAAAAATTCTCGTTATGCAGTATTATATGAAAACACAAGAGACATGGGGGCATCGGGGTGGCTCAGTCAGCTGAGCATCTGCCTTCAGCTTGGGTCATGATCTTGGGGTCCTGGGATCGAGTCCCACATTGGACTCCTTGCTCAGCGGAGAGCTTGCTTCTCCCTCTCCCTGTGCCCCTGGGCCTGCTTGTGCTCTCTCTCTCTCTCTGTCTCTCAAATAAGTAAATAAAGTCTTTTAAAAACAAAAAGAAAAAGCAGGAAACTCTAACTTGGCATATGGAGTCTCAAATAAATTTCTTTTGAATAAATGAACATTTCCTAGGTCAACAAGGTGAAAACTTTATGTGCAAAAAAATATGAGTCCGGGATGAATATGACTCTTCATGAGCTAATGGTCAAGAAGTCTGGGTGTCGTTCGAGCTTTTAACCCTTCTGGAGCTCAGTTTCCTTATCTGAAAACGGAAGTGACGGTCCGCTCGAACGTGGTCCCCGAGGGGCCCATTTGGATGCCACACGCTCTGAGTTGCACTGTGACTCTGGGCAAGGCAGCCGTCAGCGAGAAGGACACCACAAGACACATCTCATACGGTTCCCATCACTTGCTCAACAAGCCTTGATCAACCTTGACCTCCTATTATTTCCCATCATTTTATCCGGCTGTCTTGAGTTTCTGTCCCACGAGCCACTCCTTGCTGCTGCTGCGTGAAGAGAGACCGCTTGATTTATTAATCAATTAATCAGGGCATGCTGAGGAGTTCTTCAGGGTAGTTAAACAGGGAAAACAAAATGCTGTGGCCCATAATCAAGACGGATCCTAATTGCGCACAGCCGTCCCGCCGCTGGCCTTCCAGCCTACCCCGGCCGCCCCACAAAAGCTGACAGTAGGTTTCAGAAGAGCACGTTTCCTTCTAATGTCCTAGAGCAAAACAAGCCTAGAGATGAGCCTCATCATTATTTGCAAGAGCATACTGCCTCTCAGAAGTTTGATCAGGCCCCCGAGGTAGCATACGGCTCTGTCCCTATAATATGCAGAACTACTCTCTTGTCCCGGTTTCTCCACAACCAGGGTCATGGAGCTGGAAGGACCTTACAAGGAGAGACCATGGCCTCGTGGGACAGGTGAGAGTCTTAGCGAGGCTACGTAGCTTGTCCAAGGTCACACAGCTAATTATCAGCAGGGCTGGAACTAGACTATCCGAATATTCTGGTAACCAGTTGATACTCCTAGTGCGTATTTCTCTGCAAAGGCCTGTTGTCCTGTAAAAATCACGTAAAGGAAAGGAAAGAAATTGTCCTCCTTCGGTTCAGTTTCTGATTTCTTTAGATAGGGGTTTCTGAGCTAAAGAATTTGAATAGTCGTCGTAGACGAAGTTTATGGGGAACAGTATCTTGGACAGATTGCCAAGGAGACAGTTTTCTTGGAGTCGGTCCGGGTATCAGACTCATGTATCTAAGCCTGCCATCTTCAGGCTTGCGAGGCTGCGGGGCCTCTGGTCCAGAATCCGTTCCATTTGGTTTTCTTCCAGTGGCATTTAGCACACAGTACTAATGAGGCCAAAACTTTCTTAGAGTAGAATCTCCATCAGTCACCAATGTTCCATGGGTCACAGGGAACCAGGGACCCCATGCTTCGATCCAGAACGACTGTACTCCCCCCTCACACCTGCACAAACATTTGTGTCTTCTTAGTGAACACCTTGGGGAGGGGCAGGTATGGCTGTAATTCTTTAGCGGATGCAAGGACAAGAATCCAGAATGTTCTTATTTGACCATCCTGGTGAGGAGGAGGCTTAGAGATAATTTTTAAAAGTTTTTCCTTAATGTCTGCACATCATGATCTTATCCTCGTCACCTGTGTTAGTCCTCCAGAGGTTGTCCTGACAGTCTGGCTGCTCGTCTCTACCAGACAGTCCAACTCTGACTTCATCTAGGGCCTCACTCTTGTGTGAAATGCACTTACCAACCTCGAGTGATAGGTTCTCCTGTTTTTTTTTTCTCTTGTGTGTTCTCTAGGACCCTGCTTTCTCGGCTGTGATTCACGACAAGCTCCAAGTCCCCAACACCATCCGGAAGGCATGGAATGACAAGGACAATCGCTGTGATGTTTGTGCCACGCACCTGAACCAGTTGAAGCAGGAGGCCATCCAGATGGTGCTGACCTTGGAGCAGGCGGCGGGCAGCGAGCATTACGATGGCTCCCCTGGCTCACCTCCACCGCTCTCCAATATGCCCACCCTGATGGGGCCCCGGCACATGGGTGGGCTCCAGCAGCCGAGGGAGTGGGCCTTTGTGCCTGCCCCCTATGCTTCCTCCAACTACACAGCTTTCGTCAGCAACAAGCATAGCAGCAAACCCAACAGCCTCGGGGTCAGCAATGGGGCCGAGAAGAAGAGTGGGTCCCCAACCCACCAGGCCAAGGTCAGCCTCCAGATGGCCACCAGTCCCAGCAATGGGAACATCCTCAACACAGTGGCCATCCAGGCTCACCAGTACCTGGATGGCACCTGGTCCTTGTCGAGAAGCAATGGGGTCACCCTGTACCCATACCAGGTAAGTGGCCTCTGAACAAATTAGAGTAAGTTGGGTTGGAGTCAAAACAGAGACATGAGCAGCACTTCCTGCCTTTGCCCTTTTCCTTCTGGGAACTCCCCAACTCAGAGCCTAGTGTCTCCATGTGACCTTGCTGGGCGTTGCTAAATAAAGAGAAAATATCTGAGGAACTAGTGATCCCTCTAGCACTCTGCTTCCACTGTCTGGACCTTCCAGAAGAGGTGTGGTTTCCCTTCTTAACCTCTTCTGTCTTGATGGGCCATAACCCTTTTCTATTTGCAACTCACTTGAAATACAGTTGGGATGACATTACCAAAAGTGTCTTCCCATTTTCTTATTTTCCCTTTGCAGTTATTGAAATGAGCACAAAGCCCCAAGTTTCCCTAAAGAAATAAGAGAGCAGGTCCTAAATCTGCCAAGGAATATTAAAAAAAAAAATTGTCTTGACTTCTCTTGGGTGAGTTTTCTGTTGGATAAAGTTTGGGTTTACCATATGTGTCTGTGTCTCCCGCATTGGGTATGTGGGAAGCAGCAGAACGCATTGAGAGTTGCTGTGGAATGGAGAGGTGGCCATGGTCGTGGAGTGTATTAGTCAGGGAGGCTAGCTGGGGTGTAACAGATGATCTCAGGGTATTTCTTACTCATGTTCCTGCTATATTGGATGTTTGGTGCATGGCCTTCTACTCCTGTCCATGTCACCATTTTCCAGAGGCCTCAGAGTCTGCTGCCAGTTCTTGCACAAGTGGCCAAGAAATGAGGGAAGAAGAGAGATTGTGGAGAATCTCACAGGGGGACATGGGGGTGGAGAGGGGGGCCCAGCCTGGCAGGGGCACAGGGCACTGCGAGCTGCGTTCCTGTGGCTGGAGTCCAGGCATTCGGCCTCCCCTTCCCGCTGGGGAGGCTGGGGAAGCCAGTCTGTCCATGTGTCCAGTTGACCAAACATGACATGGTTTTTGTTACAAGCGGCAACGAGGTGGGAAAACATAAAGGTAGGTAAATGCGGCTGATCCAACTCCTGGTGACTTTTCTCGAGCGTAGTTGGCTACTCTTGATCTGTGAAGGAATGTGGGCAGCCTGGATCCATATCTTGTTGTAGTTTCTTAGGACAGTCTGTTCGAGGACGGAGGGTGGGAGGGCCCACCTGAGGAGGGCCACTTGTCTAAGAGATGCTTAGGGGATGTGGCAGGATAATCCTTTAGCATTCTTGGGTTGCCCATCTTCATTTACTGGGTGGATGCTTTGGAGTTTATGAAGTGCAGCGTACATGTCATTTTTTTGTAACCTCACAGTAGGCCCGTGAGCGGGCAGGACAGAGGTGGCATCTTCCTTTTGTGGACGGGGAAATTGAGGTATCTGCAGCCCCATAGTCGGTAAGAGAGCCAGCACCTGCTTGCCCCTGCTTTGGGGAGTGGGTTTCCCTCCCTCAGCCACTCCCGACTTTACCACCATATTCCAGAGGAGTCTCCTATCAAACTCTTCCCCAGATCTGGCTCCTTTTCAGGCATGGCATATCAAAGAAAACCACTCCTACCCTGACCTCCAGGGGCTTACCTGCCCCTCTCCTTTTGGCTGGAATGTTCTGGGTCGTGGCATAAATCTGGCGATGGACCAACAGCACCCCGACAGGGCTCCCCAGTCCAATGCTGGAACATAACCGTCCCGGACCTGAATTCACTTGTCCCTTTCCATTGCTGAATCACATGCCTTCTCTGCTTGAGATTTTAAATACTTTATTTTGGAAACTACAAAAAGTCAGAAGGTTACTGTAAAATCCCATACAAAGTATATGAAAAAGTCCAAGTAAGACTTTAAAAGTCAACCGCACCCAGAAATAGACTCTGTAATAGTGGGTGCCTGTCCTCCCAGTATTTTAAGGGAACACCATTTATGACATGGCGGTGTTGTTTAATCCTGTCATCTGCTTTCCGCTTAATACACTGTGTGCATTTTCCCGTGCCATTAAATAGTTTCCTAAAATATGCCCCTTAATGGTAGCATAATACGCCCTTATATAAATACGATCCATTATCTGAGCATAGCCCGACTGATACAACCAAGCGCCAATTACTAGCGTTTAGGTTTTTGCTACTATAAATAAAACGCTCCCAGACACATTCTTCTCCCCGGGTGGTGTTTTCCACACCTCCTGGGCTGTGCTAGCCCCGTACCCCTGTTACTCAGACAACTCATGTTTCACCTCCCTGGGGCCTCGGGGCCCTTGTAACCAAGATCCGGTGTTAGCTGGAGGACCCAGCCACCACCCAGCACGAATGAGCAGGGACAGAAGGACTGGGAGCTGGCGACCTTATGTGAAAGGGTCAGAGTGTTAGGGAAGTTAGGATGCATGGGGGACGGGAGCGGGGGCCGATGAAGATGCCACCTGCATGTGGGTTCAAGGATTATTGGTGCATTTCTGTTATCTGTGCTCTGATTCTCTCTGCTCCTCCTCTCCTCCCTCCACCTCTGCTGAGAGGGAATCTCCGGGACGATGACAAATGTTTGTTAGCCTCTAATCGAGCGTTGGGCGCTCTGCGGGGTGTTGGTGGGGCTCCCGCCTTGGGTGCTGGGGCCCTCAGGGAACGAGGCGGGTGTACCCCTCGGTATGGGCCAGGGAGGCGAACGCAGGGGGGCATCCCACCTTGCTCTGAGAGCGCACAGAAGGGCTCACGGTCCAGCCCGCGGCCAAGGGCGGGTTGCTGTGGTCTATAGGTGATTCCCACGAGCCACCCACTTGACATTTTCCTGGGTACGTTTGATGGCTCCCCTCCAACTCCAGGACAGACTGATTCATGCCTTTCCCCCGGGTTGATACAGGGATCAAAGGGAATCCATCTGGGATAAAGCGATTCGGTGCCTGGCTGCGAATCAGCGTCGCCGTGTCCTGACTGTGTCATCCTGATGCCCTGGGCTGGGTGATCTGGGTCTGGCCAGACTGCATGTCTCCTGCTGTGGACATCTCCCCGCAGGAAATATCCTTCATCTCACAGTCTAGCTAGCTCAGCAGAGACGGTTGGCTGCCCTGAACGCTGACCTCACTTTTCCTGCCCACCCACACTCCCTCTCCCCTCCCCACAGAGCAGAGAGCCCTCTGGACTGGTGCCAGAGCCGGTCCCTGGGCAGAGAAGCATCTAGGCTTTGTTGCTGCTGATAGTTCTGCTCCACACCCACGGACCTGGGGCTTGCGGAAACGAGGGAGAGGAGGACGCTGACCTTCTGCCGTTTCAGTGCAGGGAGGATGACAGAGACGAGGACAGGCTTTCCAACAGTGACAGGGGGAATCCTTCACGTGGATCAGACAGAGGTCCCTCAAATTCCTCCAGGCCCCGGTTACCCGCAGTCTTCAAGAAGCAACCTTCAATTGTATTTCCTGGAAAGACTTTCTTCGATGAGCTTGTAGACAGTTAACACAGTCTATATGTGTAATGGGGGAAGCAGAAAATGTTCTAGAACCTTCCATGGACCATATGGGTTCTAACTTTGAAAAGACATGACTTCCTTGTAGTCAACCACGGATTAACTTCATCTTTTTGAACGGCAGCTGCTTTTGCCTGATTTCTCTTCATTTTGGTAAATAACTGCAGGAAAGACTGTACCCACATCACGCTTGGAAACAAAAGTATGTTTGGATTCCAGTCCAGAGTCACAGAATCCAGAAGAATGGTCACTGTCTTTGGCATCACGGCGGGAATCTGGAGACCCTCTCAGCGAGGGGTCAAGTCCATGGCTCAAAACTCGCTGAACTTCAGCTTTGTAGCTTAACATCTTAATTTATTTCCTCACCTATGGAACCCCTACCTTGTAAGGTGCTTGGACAACAGAGTTAAAAATAGGAAAATATTTTATGAACCGTAGGGCAGGGATACCAGCATCAGCGATCTATTGAAATCCCCTCATTCGCCAGAAGAGAAGTCCGACGATGAGAGATACCAAATTCTTTGTTCAGAGTTTCCTGACTCTTGGTTGGATCCCTTTGGCTAGATTACAGACTCATGGAGAACACGGATGCCTTTTGTTCTTATGTCCCTCGCAGCCACTAACACATGCAAAAATGGCTGCTCCTTAGAGAAAATGTTGCTCTCAGGGGAACAGTAATGGAGCTTCTCATGACCAGCCCTAGGTTCAGGAAAAGATTCCAGGCAAAAGACCTATGCAGACCCCAAGGTTTTTGGTGGAAACCAACCGGTTAATTGACACCAAGCAAATCTTTAACCTGAAATATCTTAATGATATTCAATAAATTCTCAGATGCTGTGCAAAGAATCCAGGGGGCATTTGGTCACACTCAATGTAGGTGCATTCGAAGGGACAGAAGAACTTTATTTCATGGCACTCTGATAAAGAAGATGTGCCAAGAAAATTTAAGATGATTTTAGATGAATACATGAGTCATAAATCCATAACAGATCATTAACGTGATTAAGTATTTGACGTGCATTCCTTGAGTCAAAGGAAAATGTCTTTGGTAAAAATTACCCTGCTTTCTCAAAAAGCATCCATTGGAATCGATGTCAGGCAATGGTAGACTGAACTCTGGCTGAAGTCGATGTGGGATTACCTCTATTATATCTCTAGAAATTGATCATGCCTTGTAAGCGCAGGCATTATTGGAGTCTGTGTTTTAGGTCACAGGCATGAGAAGTGCAAGAGTGACACCAGCCTAGAAAGGATCCAAGGTCTGCTGAGCCTTAAGACCTCTGTGGTACTCTTTGCTCTTCAGGGGCCAGAAGCTTTGGGAGGATGTGGGGCTGGCCTTTCCTTCTTTCTTTCTTTCTTTCTCCCTTCCTCTTCTTTTCTCTTCTCTTCTTTTTTCTCTTCTCTTCCTTCTCTCTTTTCTCCTCTCTCCTTCTCTTTTCTTTTCTATTTGAGAGAGGGTACAAGCAGGGGGAGCAGCAGAGGCAGAGGGAAAAGCAGACTCCCCACTGAGCAGAGCCCGGCTTGGGGCTCGATCCCAGAACCCCAAGATCATGACCTGAGCTGCATGCAGATGCTTAACAGACTGAGCCACCCAGGCATCCTGATGTTTTTTACGGAGGACTTCCCTGTGCCCCAGCAAGAGGAAAGCAAGTTTCTGCTCACTAGGACCCCAGGGCTCAGAGGCTTTCCTTCTGATGCGTTCATGGAAACCAGGAGCCCATGTTCTTCTGTAGCCAAGCCTGGGGGCGGAGGTGCGCTGGTGCTCCTTCCTGCTGAACGTTCACTCTTGCAGGCAGGTGGGGCGCAGCTCTGTAGCTAGTCGGGAGCAGAGGATTCTCATTTGTGTTCTTTACCCACCCTGAACTATGCACAGTGCCCTGCTCGGGCTCGCCCTGCTGTCCACTGGCTGCCCGTTTCTTGCTCCTTTTGCCCAGCGAGGGCAATAGCGTGAGATATCACCGTCTGGCAAATTCTGACATCAAAATGATTTTTTAAAAACATGCTAGGTTCAGGGACGCCTGGGTGGCTCAGTTGGTTAAGCGGCTGCCTTCGGCTCAGGTCATGATCCCAGCGTCCTGGGATCGAGTCCCTCATCGGGCTCCTTGCTCAGCGGGAAGCCTGCTTCCTCCTCTCTCTGCCTGCCACTCTGTCTGCCTGTGCTCACTCTTTCTGACAAATAAATAAATAAATCTTTAAAAAAAATGCTAGGTTTTTGTTTCCACCTGTTTATAGATGGCCAGGGCAGTATTACTTATCTTTATGCTTTCTGACAGACGGCACACAAAAAAGGAAGCTGCTTGTATATTCAGTTGTGGATGGAGAGCTTCTGAAGGCCATGAGCTCAGGGTGGGATTCTGAGCAGGTCGTCCTATCTCCTGGATGTGGGCAGGGGCGTGGTGTGAAGCAAACACCCAGAAGGTCAGCAGGAAATTCCAAACCTGCTCTCTTACTTGGTAAGATAGGCGGGATGCCCCCCCCCC
>RCUC01088956.1:0-16955 GCA_003697995.1 Taxidea taxus jeffersonii
AAAAAAAAAAAAAAGAAATTCATTTATCCCTGCGATGCTTGTTTTTATGTGTCAGACTGATTGGGATGTCCAGATACCTGTGAAAACATTATTTCTGAGTGTGTTTCTGAGGATGTTTCTGCAAGAGATTAGCATTTGAATAGGCAGACTGAGGGCAAAGAAGGTTGCTCTCACCAGCATGGGTTGGCATCATCCGATCTATTGAGGATCTTAAAAAGAAAAAAAGGAAGGAAGAAGAGTGGATTTAATCTCTACTTGAGCTGGGACATCTATCTCTTCCTGTGTTCGGACACTGGTGCTCTCTGTTTCTCTGTAAGTCTCAGAGCAGGACTTACATCATTGGTTCCCCCCCATTTCTTCAGTCCTGTTTTGAACTGGAACTACACACTAGCTTGCAGATGGCAGACCATGAGACTTAGCCTCCATAATCACATGAGCCAACCCCTTACAACAAATCTCTTTTTATTTTTTTATTTTTTAAAGATTTTATTTATTTGACACAGAGAGAGAGAGAGACAGCGAGAGAGGGAACACAAGCAGGGGAAGTGGGAGAGGGAGAAGCAGGCTTCCTGCCAAGCAGGGTGCCTGATTCGGGGCTCGATCCCAGGACCCTGGGATCATGACCTGAGCTGAAGGCAGATGCTTGCTTAACAACTGACCACCCAGGCACTCCAAATCTCTTTTTATATATCTCTATATAGCTCATTCATTTTGCTTTTTTTTTTTCTGGAGAATTCTGATCAGTATAATCCTTTTATATTTATTCATCCATTTACTCATTTATGTATCGACCAAAAATATCTATTGACCAACTATGTGAAATTTTTTTTTAAAAGATTTTACCTATTTATCTGACAGACAGAGATCACAAGTAGGCAGAGAGGCAGGCAGATAGAGAGGAAAAGAAGCAGGCTCCCCGCTGAGCAGAGAGCCCAATGCGGGGCTAGATCCCAGGACCCTGGGATCACGACCTGAGCCGAAGGCAGAGCCCCCAACCCACTGAGCAACTATGTGAAATTAAATGTCACTGATTAACCAATACATTCATTAATCCTTTAATTCAATAAATATTTCAACCCTAACTATTTGCAAAGTTATTTTTATGGGTACTGAGTGTTCATTTATGAAAAAAAATAGATATTTTAAAAATCTAGCCCTCATGGGACCAAAGAGTTGGCATTCTGACAGGGGCTGGAGGTGAAGGAACTAGTAAAAATAAGTAAGTAAATAACCACATAACATATTAATCGGAGCTAAGTGATACGGGAAAAAATGAAGCCAAGACAGGGAACAGTAATTCCAGGGGATTTTGCAATTTTAAATTCAGCAGTCAGAGAAACTTCACTGAGAAAGTGACATTTGTGCAACACATTAAAAGAGATGGTAAGGAAGCCATGGATTTATTTGCAGAAAGAATGGTGCAAGCACCCAAGAGAGGAATATACCTAGGATATTTTAGGAAAAGCAAGGAGTCCACAATGGCAAGGTAGGTAGAAGGACAGCGGTAGTATCTTAAGCCACAGTCTTAGAGGATGAGATTGTAGAGGGCCATAGATGACATTATTGGGGCTTTTAAAATTTGCTTTGAGTGAACCAAAGCAATGTTTTGAGCAAAGTGACATGATTCATATTCTAAAGCAGCTTACTTCATATACTGTGTTGAGAAAAAAATATCTGGTAACACAGAAATGTAAAAAACCAGATTATAATAGTAATCCAGGTAAGAGATGATAGACAGTTGGACTATAGACTGAGATCCATAAAAATATTTTTTTTCCTTTTTAGTTAAATACAATGTATCTTGTATTCTTGTTATCAACTCAATTCTAGGGTCTCCTCCAATTTCATATGTTGAAATCATAACCACCACTGTGTCGGTATTAGCAGGAGGAGCCATTGGGATGCAATCAGGTCATGAGGGCAAAGCCCTCAATGAACAGGACTAGTGCCCTTCTAAGAAGAGAAAGGAGAGTGTGCTTGCTTTCTCTCTCTCTCTCTCCCAGGTAAGAAAACAGGGAGAAAGCAGCTATTTTCAAGCCAGGAAGCAGCCCTCAACAAACACTGGATCTGACAGCCCCTTGAACCTGGACTTCCTGGCCTCCAAAGCCATGAAAAATATTGTTAAGCCACTTAGCCCAGGTAATTTGTCATACCAGTACAAACTGACTAAGACAACTCCGAACCAGGATTTGAGCTGTCATCATCAGGTAAGCAAAGTCAATCATTCTATTAAATAAACATTCAAAACTTATTTGCCTAAAGACGTATGAGCTTTCAAGGAAAGCTAAATTTCACAGGTGAAGTGGCATTCCCCATAAGCATTTTAAATCCTTTTTCACCCCCTCTGTAATGGTTTCAGAATCTAAAACCATTATTAGAATACTAAATTTTAAATTTTCTTTAATCCAAGACTGTATTTTATACATCAGAATGCTGTGCTACCTATGGCAAACACAAACGAGATTATACAGAAAGGGGAGAGAGTATTGGTGTATGTCATAAAAGATTCCAAGGTGATAACCAACAGCAGGCACTGCTCAATTTCAAGTCTCAGGGGTGTCAAAAGAATATTTTTACTTTCATCTTTTTATTCATTTTTCCCTCCATGGCTGTCCTTTACTGACTTGATTCTCAGACATAGTGGCCCAGAGTTTCAACAAATATGTTCACTACCATTAAGCTCACTTCCCACTAACTTTGTAACCTCAGTAAAAGCATATTTCTCTCTCAACAATTCTAGCAAAATTTCCAGAATCAATTTGGTTTGGCCTAGTTTAGGTCATATTAACTAGTTAATGAATACTTTTGGCAATAGAGATATAATTCCTATTGGCTAGATCTGGATGATCTCCATCATCAAATAGTTGAGCTTCTGTCTCATCAGAGCAAAATTAACTGAGAATGGAGTGGATTCCCCAAGTAATGTCACATATGCAGTAAACTGAAATTAATCATAGATGCTTTAATTTTATATACAAGAAGATTAAACAATTGGTGTCAGATCATAAAGTGGGTCTACTAACAAAACCTGGCTGACCTCTTTAACATCCAAGACATATATTTTCATTACTCCTAAATTGTCTGTGGAACAGATTTTTAAACACATAATATCAAACACACACACACAGACACACACACATACACACACACCCATCATTGTTTGGGAAATTTGAGAGTGTTTGTAGAGTAACTAAAATTCACCTAAAGCCCTCCCCGCATCAAAAAGAATTAGCTTTATGTTTAATCTAAATAATACATAAGGTTGTGGGGAAAAAAAAATTCCTTTAATTCAATAAAAATATGTTTTTTATATCTTAAAAACATCTGAAAGGCATTTAAAAAATATTGGCTAGACAGAAAGTATGCATATCATTTTTGGTATGTTTAACTCAAATATGTAAACATTTTGTATTCACAGTCATCAATCTTAAATATAATCTTGTTGCCAAATAACCTTTATCTATCTAATTTACATGCATATGCAATTTTATCATCAAAGATAAAATATGTCAATGTTATTGAGTTAAAAATGCAAATAATTTTTTTGTAAAGAGATAGTTTAAACTGAAATGATTAGGACTGTTCCAAAATCTGGGACGCCAGGCTGGTGCAGTCAGTTAAGCCTCTGGCTCTTGGTTTCAGCTCAGGTTGTGATTTCAGGGATGTGGGATCAAGCCCTGCACTGAGCTTCATCCTCAGAGTGGAATCTGCTAGAGATTTTCTCTCCCTCTCCCTCTGCTCCTCCCATTCATGCTCTCTCTCTCTCTAAAATACATTTTAAAAATCTTTTTAAAAAAAAAGACTGTCCAAAAATCTAATAGATAACTTTTTACAATTTGTTAAATGATCTCCCCTATGTATGTTTATAGAGAGATCTCAAATAAAACATTATTAAATAGTACATTGGGCATGGGCAATATAAATTAAAATACAAGTATTTTAAGAGGTTTAAAGAATGGAAAAGTATTTATGTTCTTGGAGGAGATGGCTAATTACTTATGCTTATACATTTATTCAGGTTTCTTAATCAATTTCTTTTTTTTTTTAAAGATTTTATTTATTTATTTATTTATTTATTTATTAGAGAGAGAGAGAGAGCGAGCACAGGCAGACAGGGAGGCAGGCAGAGGCAGAGGGAGAAGCAGGCTCCCCGCCAAGCAAGTAGCCCAATGTGGGACTCGATCAGAATGCTGGGATCATGACCTGAGCCGAAGGCAGCCGCTTAACCAACTGAGCCACTTAGGCGTCCCCCTTAATCAATTTCAACTAAAATAAATATATCCACGATAAGATTTTTTAAAGTTTATTTATTTATTTTAGAAAGAGAGAGAGGGAGCACAAGCATGAGGGGCATAGGAAGGAGGGAGAATTTCAAACAGACTCCCCACAGCGCTGGATACAGGGCTCCATCTGACCACCCTGAGAACATGACCTGAGCTGAAACCAAGAGTCTAAGGCTTAACTGACTGCACTACCAAGATGCCCCCAAAACAGATATTTTTAATTAACTAATAAAAAAATTATAACATCAAGGGCTGCCTGAGTGGCTGTCAGTTGAGCCTCTGACTTTTGATGTCGGCTTAAGTTGTAATCTCATTGTTGTGAGATGAAGACCCACGTAGGGCTCTGGGCTCAGCATGGAGTCTGGTTGAGATTCTCTTTCTCCCTCTGCCTCTGCCTCTCCCTCTCCCTCCACTCATGCATTCCCCCCTCTCTCAAAATATATAAATAAAATCTTTAAAAAAATTGTAACATCAATTAAAAACTATAGTGACAAAAAGTTAATATGAAAACAAAACCAAAAATGTTTAAAACGGAAGACTAGTCGCAGTACAATTTTTTGTTAAATAACAAAGGAGAAACAACAAAAGTATTTGCAAATGGTACAAAAAGAGAAATGTAGTATACAGATCAGAATAGAAAACACAAAGTATGCAAATTTATATGTGAAATTAATAGATCAATAGAAAAAAAGATAAAGATATTTGATGAATATATTGATATAACTGGGTGAACTGAGGAAAGTTATTTTAGAATTATCCTTTATGTCCTATGTGAAAAGAAGATTTAGGTGGGTTATAAAATAAATATTTTTGAAGATAGATAACAGATAGATGTTAGATGCTAGATAGATAGACAGAGGCTAGATAGATAGATACATAGGTAGATATTTCAGAAAATAATTTTAAAAATTAGAATGTTATTGAAAACTAGTGTTGATTTTTGCTTTCAAAAAAATATTCTACAGAGAAATGTTTTGGAAACACTACCTACTATAATTCTGAGAGATTCCTCATAATGGTAACATATTAAAGAATTGGAGAATACAAATAAAAATAAACATATTTGATTTTGTTTAACTTAACATACTTGTTTATGGTACACTTTCCTGTAATATTTAATGTATCTTTTTTTTGCCACTAGTATCTAGAGAAACAACATTTGAGACATACTGAACTAGGAGATGAATCACAGTTATTGAAATGATTGAAGCAATATTTATTTGATTTGAATGTAAATGTGTATAAGCCTCAGGGAATGTAAGAGCTTAAATCTATAGAAACTCCATGGAGACAAGGACCCTACTTTTTCCTCCATACAGATAACTAGTTGATAGCTATTTCATGAATCAAAATGAATGAACCAAACATATTTAATTTATTAAACAAGAGATATAAGAATGAGGATTTTTTTCATTTAAAATGACAAGTGTTGATATTAATATACTGGCAGGCTCATTCCTTTTCAGGACATAAAATATTACAAAACTTAACAACAGACAAGCAAAGGGAATAAGTAGACAATTTACACAAGATTAATAATAAAAATAAATATGTATGAAGCAATATTTACCCAAATTGAGAATTGAAATATACTAAATAATGGACTACTATTTCCCCTACAGTGCTTTTGAAAAACATAAGATAATTAATAACAATGAAATCAAGGTAAATTGGTACACTTATACATGGCATATGACCTTGTAAAATACATTAATTATCTAGACTTCAGCATGCAGGCATATACATATTTATTATTTGTATGATATACCCAAAAAGCATATCTCCTAATGTGATAGCTCAATGGAGAAAAATATTCATTAAGATCCTTATATGGACATTATTTTTTTAACACACTAGTCCTTGATTAGATTTTATTTCCAGATTAATTTTGGAGAACTAATACTAATTTGGAGAACTAATCACAATATTCTCTGTGATTCTGGTAAAGCAATCTATCATGAAAAATTCTCTCTATTCCAACTCAAAAATTGAATGGATATTTAATCCAGACTAGTTTATGAGAACTTCTATCCCTATGGTCCAGTGAATATACACTGAGGATGAATATGTGATCTCAAATGAGGTCATGGATGAACAACGGTCATTCTTGATCCCAAGACATAAATGGTCCTCTTTATGAGAGTTATAAACTGTAAGTACATCTGAGGTTGAAGTTCACATCCATCTTTTCTGGACTCAAAAGAGGAAACTGATTGCATACTTTAATCAAAGCCTAGAGGAGAGAAGAATCAAAAGAAGAAAAGAAAGTTAAAAAGCCCTGTATCATATGAGCTCCTAGATCTAGCAAATGACTTGGCCAGTTGGTGTCATTCCACTATCCAAGAAGTGGAACAATGCATATATGTTCATCTATCTGAGTGGCAGAGATGGAGCTGCACATAGGCCAAATACTATGGAATCCTTCTTTTCAAGGCCAGCTTAGCTACCCTTGTCTCTGAATAGCAAAATCCACCAATAGTAGTGATTAATCCTGAATCTCCAGGATGGTACTATTTCCTGAGGAAACCAACGAGTTGCTTGATGACAAATCATTTATAGTGTGCCCTCTCCATTCTGGAAAAAGAAGAAACTCCATCTCACAGTTAAAGATATCTATTTCTGATATGGACTTGCCTTCCTAATTGAAAGGCTTCAGACAACACCATTATGCGGGTCTTATGTAATGCCTGAATCAGGAGTATGGAATACCACACAAATCAGCATTTGACCAGGTGGTGCCTGGGTGGCTCAGTTGGTTGAGGATCTTCCTTCATTTCAGATCATGATCTCTGGGTCCTGGATCAAGCCCTGCATCAGACTCCCTGCTCAGTGGGGAGTTTGCTTCTCCCACTCTCCCACTGCTGACCCCCATCCCTGCTCATGCTGTCTCTCTCTCAAATAAATAAATAACATCTTTAAAAAATATATTAGCATTTGACCAGGAAACTGACTTCATAGCAAAAGAGGTATAGGAGTGAGTCCATAATCATGTGATTCACTGGTCATATTATGTATTGTACCATTAGAAGCAACCAGTCTCCTAGAGTGCTCAAATGGCCTTCTAAATGCTCACTGGAATAGTACATCAGCGGTAATGCTTTCTGAGTACAGGATTCTATCCTGCAGGATGTGGTATATACACTGAATATGAAACCTCTACATGGTGCTATGTAGGAAGAACACAAGAGTCCAGAAAGGGATAGAAGAGTAGCTTCACTTACCATGATTTCCAATGAGTCACTGAGGGAAGTACCATTTTTTTCCCTACAACTCTGGGGTCTGCAGCATTATGTCAGGAAACACAGTAACAATTCCTTAAACTATAAATCCATGGTTACTGCCTGAGCAATTTACCTCCAGCTGGAAGTGCACTGAGAATTCACCTCCATGTTCAAGCCAATGCCATGATCATACCAGGCAACCCTGAATCAGTAACTGATTTCTGTCGATGCATGACTTTTCTGATGATCTTTGCTCTGTTGAATGGCTCCAACAATGGACCAAGACATCGTCAGACTGACAGTCTCGCCCTGCCCATTTCTGATTTCTCTACCCTGTCCTTTCACAGACTGCAAATCCACATCATCCCCTGAAGACTTTTTTTTTTTTTTTTTTTGGTCCAATCTGGCTTTCTTTCACTTCTATCCTTCATGGGAATCACTCACCAAAACTCTCATACATTCCTAACATTGCCTCAATGTCTACATTCTGGTGACCCAAATAACACAAAAGAAGACTTTTAAGGGAAAAAATAAACTACTGATTCAGGAAAAGATAGAAGATAATTGTTGCAGAAGAGTCCATGAATAAAAAAGAAGCAACAGGGATTAGTGTACATTTAGACAGAATAAGCAGCAATGATATCAGGTAGATAAGTGTAACAACAGGGATAACTGTTGAGGGATAAGTGTAACAGCAAATAAATTATGATACAGAAACTAGGTGAAATGATACAAATTCATTAAATTTTAAAATACAATTTATAACCCAAAACTGAAATATAAAAATAAAAATATGTATATAGTTTGTTTAAAGCTATGTTCGATGTGCATGTATATGAACAAAGGCTGTCAAGACAGGCAGAAACATGCCTATTTTATTCTGTCTGGAAGCTAATTACATGAATTAATTTTCCCCAGCATTTGCATCATATTTAACTTTCCCTAATTATTCTCCAGAGAGTTCTTTATGAGCTATATTAAGAATGAATACTTATAGGCATAATCCAAGAGTAAGAAGTTCAGTAAAATTGAAATAAATTTAATTTTTCTATAGTGTGACTGGCATGTAACAGTTCATTTCATAGCAGGAAATGAGATCTGTATCAGTAGTGTGTGTTTATTTCAACTTACAGAATGAGTTGCTTTAATTAATACAATTTCTAAAAAAATTCTCCTGAGTTTGTAAAATTAAGCTAAGAAGTTTACAGTGTCCTTGGTGTTAATTTCCAACATTTTCTTTTTTACGACAGAGAATTTCCTTTTATGACTATCTAGATTAATTTATGATGAAGTCAGCTTATAAATACTTTCATCTATTTCCATTATCCCCCAGCTGTTTGGTTGTTTTGACCTTCCCCCGCTCAGTGCTTAACTTTTCACAACACACTTAATTTCATTTAGTAACTAATGCAGCACATACAAATTATGTCAATTCCTGGACTATTTTTTTTTTAATTCATGCACTTAAAGGGCTTCTAATAATGAGTGAAATCAATGTTTGTTAAAATGCGTACACAAAACACACACACACACAAATGCATATACAGTTTCTCTTTTTTCTTTTCAAATCCCTTATATTATCAAATGAAAGCTATGATTCTCAATTTAGAAACAAATCCTTGGCTTTTCCCCTAAGTCCATATTCAATAGACTAGGAAATATTGAAGAATCCATGACTTTCCCATGCACTGAATATTTCCCCTCCTGAATTTTTTCATAATCAGTCCTTTTGATGAGACTCACTTCAGTCATTATTAAGAAAGCAATAATAAGGGCGCCTGGGTGGCTCAGTGGGTTAAAGCCTCTGCCTTTGGCTCAGGTCATGATCTCAGGGTCCTAGGATCGAGCTCAGCAGGGAGCCTGCCTCCCCTTCTCTCTCTCTGCCTGCCTCTCTGCCTACTTGTGATCTCTGTCTGTCAAATAAATAAATAAAATCTTTAAAAAAAAAAAAAGTAAGCAAGAATAATATCCCATTGCCTCCTTTCCAGTCTTTCTCCAAATTCTCCTCCTGAGACTTAACATTCAGATTTTTTTTTCTAATTTTACATTCACATGAGTTGCAGTAAGTGAGAAGTTTTTAATGAGCTCTTTCTATACAGTGTAGTTAGGGATGTCTATGAAGAATTCAGGTTCAAGGAAGAGAAGAAGGCAAGGGGTGTCTTTAGAACACAATGCAAAGCAGGCTTATTGAAAGAATTGAAGGATAGAAGAAGAGAATGTGAAGAACATTAGAGTGCAAGACAACTCTGAGTAAGTTTTGGCAGTATCTGAACAAAAACTGGCTCCTTAAGGTGTCTTATTTTGGTAGAAATGGCCTGGTTCTTGTATCTTCGCCATACTCAATATTAGGCTGGCAGTACCCTAAGGAAGATGTCAAAGGTAAAGATTATCAATCAACCATATTCCTTAGAATATGTGTTCTTGTACACCTGAGTGATGCATCTACATGGTCTCTTCAGACTGTATAAGAGATTAAATTATTATTCTGTAAATACCATTCAGGAATATTCATTCACTCTCCTCTCTCTTTCACTGATCATATGTCTATTGTTGAGAAACAAAGAGTGCAAATATAGGCACCGCTATGTTTATTGCAGCATTATTTATAATAGCCAAGATAGGGAAGCAACTTAGGTGTCTATCAAAAGATGAATGGATAGGGAAAATGTAATCTATCTACCTGAGAGAGAGAGAAAAAGAAAAAGAGAGAGAGAGACAGGCAGACAGACAGACACAATGGAATATTACTAGCCTTAAAAAAAGGAGGAGACTGCATCATTTGAGACAATATGGATGGACCTAGAGAGTATTATGCTAACTGAAATAAGTCAGACTAAAAGTACAAATACCATATAATTTCACTCATTAAGTGGAATCTAAAAAAATTAGCAAAAAATAAAAAGCAGAATCAGGTTTATAGATACAGAGAACAAACTGATGGTTGCTGGGGAGAGTCATAGGGGAGATGGACAATATGGGTGAAGGGGAGTGGGAGATACAGGGTTCCAGTTATGTAATGAATAAATCACAAGAATAAAAGGTACAGCATAAGGAATACAATCAATGACAACGTAATAGCAATGTCACTAGAAATATGGTAGTTATACTTGTGATCATAACATAATGTGTATAAACTTGTCAAATCACTAAGTTGCACACTTGAAACTAATGTAACATTGTGTGCCAACTATATTCAAATTAAGAAATATTCTACCGCAGAATCTTGTGGGCCAGAACTTTGAGCAATATCCTTGTGCCTTTCTTTGATCAACTACTTAAATATATGTTCCAAAAATAAGGATCCTGTCTCAATTGGATACTATTACAACCCATAAATCAGTACATCATCTTATACAAATCATAAGTGATTGCCTTATACAAAAAAGTAAATAAAACTAAATAAGCACACAAAAAGCCTTAAGTGTATCACTGTTTCATAAGTTAATACAAAACCTGATGCATTTGGGTGAGAAAGCAGACCTAAAACTTGCCTAATTCTTTCTTAATGGATCAAAGTAATTCTCAATAATCATCTACATGAAAAACAGGAGAACTGACAATTTAACTTCAACTTTTATGAAGGATAAAAGTCTTAAATTTTTTTTTCCAATTTGCCTTAAAAAAAGTAAGTGGCTAAGATACCTGGTCTCTTATTCCAGATATTATTTTTAGTACCAAGGAATACATTTGATACTCCTGGATTTAGAAAAAATGGAAAATGATTTTTTAAAAAAGATTTTATTTATTTATTTGAAAGAGAGAATGAGAGAGAGACTGCATGAACAGGGGGAAAAGAGGAGAAAGAAGCAGTATGTAGCTCCAGTCCAGGACCCTGGGATTCTGACCTAAGCCAAAGGTAGACACTTAACCAACTGAGCCACCCAGGAGCCCTTAGAAAAGGATTTTTGACTCAAGCTATGCAGAATAAGTGCCACTAATTTTGAAGAAATGTAGTAGAGTGCATATTAAAAATGGCAGAAAAGCATTTCTATAACTAGAGGTTTTTTGTTTTTGTTTTTGTTTTTGTTTTTGTGATAGTTAAGTCCAGTGTTGCTGATGGCTGCCTGACCAAATTACCTAATTATTCTGAGCCTTAAATTCCTTGCCTATAGAAAAAATGTTACATAGAACCCCTGTAGTTCTGAGACTCTAATTATTAAGGTAACATAAATTCATCACTAATGGCAAGTAGCTTGCCCTTGTCATTCATTTGTGTGTGTGTGTGTGTGTGTGTGTGATCTAAATCTACATACATATAAAGTTAAGATTTTATTTCTGATGCTTACCATAGGACTTTTTGCCCATAAAATGTGTGTACAGGTCTCCTTTAGCTTAGAAATAATTTTCTTATTTGATGTTTCTGCATTAATATGTATCACTTTTTTTTTTTAAGTCTAGGTGAACACATTGAAAGCCAAGTCATTTACCCTAAATAAGAATTTACCCTCCTTCCTTCATTATTCTTTAACGGTAAGTTTAATCTTTTTTTTTTTAAAGATTTTATTCATTTATTTGAGAGAGAGAGAGAGATCACATGTAGGCAGAGAGGCAGGCAGAGAGAGAGGGGTGGAGCAGGCTTCCCGCTGAGCAGAGTGCCCGATGTGGGGATCAATGCAGGGCTCGATCCCAGGACCCTGAGACCAGACGTGGGCTGAAGACAGAGGCTTAACCCACTGAGCCACCCAGGTGCCCAGTAAGTTTAATCTTATAAAATACTTTATTAGCCAATGACCTCATTCATCCCTGTGTACAATGCCACCAAGAAAAAGTATACATATTAATGAATATTATATTAGCAAAAAACTGGCAAATGTGACTTTCTTTTTAAGATTTTATTCATTTGGGGCACCTGGGTGGCTCAGTGGGTTAAAGCCGCTGCCTTCGGCTCAGGTCATGATCCAGGGGTCCTAGGATCGAGCCCCGCATCGGGCTCTCTGCTCAGCAGGGAGCCTGTTTCCTCCTCTCTCTCTGCCTCTCTGCCTACTTGTGATCTCTGTCTATCAAGTAAATAAATAAAATCTTTAAAAAAAAAGTTTTATTTATTTATTTGACAGAGATCACAAGTAGGCAGAAAGGCAGTCAGAGAGAGGGGGAAGCAGGCTCCCTGATGAGCAGAGAGCCCGATGCGGGGCTTGATCCCAGAACCCTGAGATCATGACCTGAATTGAAGGCAGAGGCTTTAACCCACTGAGCCACCCAGGCGCCCTGCAAATGTGACTTTTAATAGACATTATTAGTAATACTGACATATCAATAATGGTAGATCTCCTTCCAAGAAGGCAAATATGAGTGATTTATTTAACTCCCAGGGCCTACAATGGATCCATTTTTATTCCTCTAGTGAAAGTATAAAGAAAATCATCCTTGGCTACTGTCTTGAAATGGGAAAGCAGAATCTGTGGTAGGTCAGAGGACTACATATCAGATAATATTTTTTGGTCACTCTGGCTAGCTGGAGATATGGACAAGAATGTAGGCAATTACAGTGTAGTGCCATATGCCTCCTGAAAATTTTGAACATAAATATATGGAAAATAAGACAATTATAATATTATCTAGCAAACATTAAAATTTACCATGTTTTTACAGGAACGGATTAAAGAGACATAATAACAATGGCAGCCATTTGCAGTATTTTCATCACCTGGAACTGAGCACTTTCTGAGAGTTAGCTGCAATGTTTTGCTTGAGGAAAAGCAGAGAAAATCCTGTTTTCGTGGCTATAAAGTTCAATATGTTTGAATTTGTCCATATCTCAGCATTTTCACTGCTGTCACTCAAGCAAAGGCAGAGTCTCATGTAGATGTTGATAACTTCCTAAATTGTCCTATTTCAGGAATTTAATGCAATCTATTTACTCTTCCCAGTACAGTCTTCTCCAGCTAACCTGTATCTCTTACCTTGCCTTAAATTTTGCTTCCTTGAGAAGATTCCTCTGGCCTCTGGGAGATTAGTCATCTCCATTATCTCAAGGCTACCCCGTATTTCTGTAGAGCATTTACCACACTTACAATGAACTTGTTAATGACTTATGTGAGGATCTACCTATTTTCTGCATTTCCCTTCTCCTCACCTAACAGCCCTATGGAATCACATTTTCTCATTCCTGTTCTCTGCTATATTCCACATTCAGAACATACCAAGTGGTTCACAGTAAGGATTTCCAGTGATGGAAAAATCACAAAGGACTGCCATATTGTCCTTGACTCTGAAGTACAATTAACCCTCACTCTTTCCTTCCTAATCCCTTCTTTGATATAAATTCTTTGGTGACTTCCCTTTTATCTGTGAAAGAATAAATCCGGTGATCTGAGAATAGCACCTGGCTTAAAACAAATATAGACCCATGCCCTGAGTGCTTAGTAAAGGCAAGAGTTGAAATATTTTCTTCAATGAATGCAATACAAAATGTATATAGAGATTATGGGTGAATGTCTTCTTTAGAGGTGGAAGAGAAAATATAAGCTTGTGAATAAATGCAGAACAAACACTTTATATTTCAAATTTCTTGGGGATGAATTTTTCAGATAAAGTGAGTATGCTTTGAATATTCCTGTTAACATTCTATTCATCCTAACCACAGAACTGTCTTATTTACATTTGTGTATGCTGCTCTATATAGATATCTTAGAATCTGTGGGTTTGTACTAATCTTTCAGGCCATCATTTACCTGAGAGGCAAAGGAAAGAGCTGAATAAATTTACACAAGTGCAATTAATTTCTGGTAGAAGAAGTGAACATCTGCTTGTTCTTTTCAAAGATCCTTCTGGCATTTAACAAGTGACAAAGCCTGGCAGAAACAGCTCAGAACAAAGGAGCTAATTTACCTGACTTTAGTTTCCATTTCACTCCGAGAATAGATGGGAAGGTTTTAAGTTTGACATGTCATTTGTAGGAGGATCTTATTGGACCAGTGGGAACATTTAATTATAAAAAACAAACAAACAAACCCCTCTACTTTTGTCGACTGGCCTAAATAGACATAAAATGCTTTGTGTTGTAAATATCACCTGTTTCTTTTCTTTCTCTTTTCCCTTCTTTTGATTCTCTCTCTCAAGGAATTTTTCTGTCTCATCTCAGTTTTCATTTCATCCTATAAAAAAGTGTAATCACTTATAGTCAAATCTCCTGTAGGTTGAAAAACTAAGTGGCTATAGCAGTTAAAATTAGTCCTAAACTGGAGTAAATGAGTTTTCAGTAACAGGTTGGGGAAACTCTTCAGTTGTTCAAGGGCATGATTTTCAGTGCATGACTTTCATGATGTCTATTGATTGGTCAGCATGATGTGGGAAACAAAGGCAGAGGAAAAATTATTAAATCCTTCCTATCTATAGCTCACTGACAAGTCCTTGAAACAGACAGAGTAACATTCCTCTAGAGACTCAGCTGCATTGATGTTAATACTTGGCTAGTGTATAAGAAAGCAACTGATTTCTGTACATTGACTTTGTATCCTGCCACATTACTGAATTGCTGTATGAGTTCTAGTAGTTTGGGGGTGGAGTCTTTTGGGTTTTCCATATAAAGTATCATTTCATCTGCGGAGAGAATTTGACTTCTTCATTGCCAATTTGGATACCTTTTATTTCTCTTGTCTCATTGCTGTTGCTAGGACTTCTAATACTATGTTGAACAAGAGTGGTGAGAGTGGGCACCCTTGTCGTATTCCCGATCTCAACGGGAAGGCTGTGAGCTTTTTCCCATTGAGGATGATATTTGCTGTGGGTTTTTCATAGATAGATTTTATGAAGTTCAGGAATGTTTCCTCTATCCCTACACTTTGAAACATTTTAATCAGGAACGGATGCTGGATTTTGTCAAATGCTTTTTCTGCATCAATTGAGAGGACCATGTGGTTCTTCTCTCTTCTCTTATTGATTTGTTCTATCACATTGATTGATTTTCGAATGTTGAACCATCCTTGCAACCGAGGGATGAATCCCATCTGGTCATGGTGGATAATCTTTTTTTAAATGTGCTATTGGATCCTATTTGCTAGGATCTTGTTGAGAATCTTAGCATCCATATTCATCAGTGATATTGGTCTGAAATTCTCTTTTTTGGTGGGGTCTTTGCCTGGTTTGGGGAGGGTAATGCTGGCTTCATAAAAAGAGTCTGGAACTTTTCCTTCTGCTTCAATTTTTTGAAACAGCTTCAGGAGAATAGGTGTTATTTCTTCTTTGAAAGTTTGGTAGAATTCCCCAGGGAATCCATCAGGTCCTGGGCTCTTGTTTTCGGGGAGGTTTTTGATCACTGCCTCAATCTCGTTACTAGATATCAGTCTATTCAGTTTGTCAATTTCTTCCTGGTTCAATTTTGGAAGTTAATAATTTTCCAGGAGTGCATCCATTTCATCTAGGTTGCTTAACTTATTGGCATATAACTGTTGATAATGATGATTGTTTCTATTTCCTTGATGTTAGTTGTGATCTCTCCCTTTTCATTCATAATTTTATTAATTTGGGCCTTCTCTCTTTTCTTTTGGATTAGTGTGGCTAATGGTTTATTGATCTTATTGATTCTTTCAAAAAACCAGCTTCTAGTTTCATTGATGCATTCTACTGTATCTCTAGTTTCTATCTCATTGATCTCTGCTCTAATCTTGATTATTTCCCTTCTTGTGTGTGGAGTTGGCTTAATTTGTTGTTGATTCTCCAGTTCTTTAAGGTGTAGAGATAGCTGGTGTATTCTGGATTTTCCAATTTTTTTGAGGGAGGCTTGGATGGCTATGTATTTTCCCCTTAGGACTGCCTTTGCTGTATCCCATAGGTTTTAGGCCAAAGTGTCTTCATTCTCATTGGTTTCCATGAATTGTTTGAGTTCTTCCTTGATCTCCTGGCTAAAGGCAAAAGGCAATCTTAACCCAACCCCAGGATCCTCTAAGTTTACTTTAACATATAAAAATTCCTCTGGAAACTTCCTTTATCTCTATATACCCCAAGATATATGTTGGCAAACATCCCCCAAGCATATGACCCACCAATATACATCTGAAGGATCTCATGACTGAGTTTATACTAAACAGTAATAAATAAACTTTCCTAACAATAACTAGCGCCCTCAGGTTCCTGGACACCCTGTTTCCAAAATACACAGGAGGCTTACACTATCCCTAACCCTCTCCCAACCTGAAAGTAAGTAATGGTCCACTCCCAAGACCCTCGTGCATCTCTTTCTGCCCACAGGTCCTGTCCTCGTGCTTTGATAAAACCACCTTTTTGCACCAAAGATGTCTCAAGAATTCTGTCTTGGCTGTTGGCTTCAAACCCTAACGTTTTTCCTACATCAAGAAGAAAATTTTACTACTTTCTGGATTTAATTTATATTTAAGAGGACAGATACAGTTGGGAAACTGAATTTTTTTTTACATACATGAGTAATTATGTATGTAATTGAAGGGGTGCAGGATGAGACAGTCCAAATTGTGCTACTTTGATAGAAAGATTGTTC
>RCUC01088958.1:0-20340 GCA_003697995.1 Taxidea taxus jeffersonii
TGTCGTGGGGAGGAAATGAGTTAGTTCTGGAAACCCTGGCAAGGACAACGGCTCAGTGTGCATTGGCTCCCTTATTCCCTCTGAGCCGTCTTTCTGTCTGCTGATCCCACCCGCCCCTCTCTCCTCTCTTCTTCTTGAAACTCAGTTAGTGAAATGCCTAATGCAATCACTGCCTAAATCAGTGACTATTACATTTCCTTGGAGAAATCTGCAGTCAGGTGGGAGAGCTCCAACAGGCAGCCAAGAAACTAGAACACAGCAGCCGACATGAATTGCAGGCTTGCGCTGTGCCCTGTATAGATGAGCTCATGGCTTGCTCCCACCAGCTTACTGCCTTTTTCCTCAAATGAGGAATCTTCATCTTGGAGTGGTTCATCCATTCAAGTGTCGCAGCAAGGGAACAAGGGCAGGTGTGTCTCATCGTCTAAAGCCAAGGTGCCTGACCATCATGCCTGGCTGAATTTGTGAATTCAGAATGGGCTGGCCAGCGCCAGAAGGCACCAGGTGTCCTGGAGGTCAGAGATGGGAGAAGTCCCAAGCAATCTGGGAGTTTCCCAAAGGATGCCATGGATACAGGAGCCATAGCATGGAGGGTGGAGTAGATTTTTGCTAGGTTGCAGGTAGGAAGAGCAAGAAAGGCTTTTTTAGATGAATGGAACAACAAAAGCAAGGGCACAAATCGCAAAAGCGCAGGGTATTTGGAGGGAAATGATGGTCAGGGATGCAGGCTCTGGCATAGACAGACCCTAGGCTCCAGTCCCAGCTCTGCCAATTATGAGCTGTGTGACCTCAGGTCCGTTGCTTCCCCTCTCTGCCCCATCTCCTTTCTTGTAAAATAAGAACAAGAGGAGCACCTCTCCAGATGTTGCCAGAGAGGACGAAGTCAGAGGAGTGCTGTGTAAATGCTCCACCAGTGTGTTGCCCAGCATGGTGATCAGCAGCCATCACCTGCCTTCAGGAGATTAGGATAAGAACAAGGAAACTGCTTTTAAGGTTTCTCTGTGATTGAAGTAAAAATGTTGGAAGCGCTTGCCCTTCTTGATTTGCTCTCCCAGCAAATGACAGTGTGAATCATGCTGTGTGCCGGCTCTTAGCCCGGCTTCTGCAACTTGCCCAGATCAGCAAAATGCAGATAGAAATACAACCATTAAAAAAAGAAAAAAAAAATAGAATGACACTCATCTAAGTACCTGATTACAAATATTTGGCTTCAACAGCTATTTCTGACTCTTGCCTCAGGGAAAGACTGAGAGGTTGCTTTCTGGGAGAAATTATACAAACTTTGTGTCCAGCCATTACTCTTTCCTGGTTACTGACAAGACCCTAACATCAGCCCCATTGCGGGATGGGGTGGGGAGGGGGATATCAGAAGAAAAGAAACAGGAATATTGGGGGGGAAAAAAAAAGAACTTTTATATTTCCTTCTCTTCCAAGTCAGCTGGCATGTGGTCAACAAAAGGCTTTGAAGGACCAGCTACATCTCAGACCATCCTTCATGAACCAGCTCTGTGTTCAGAAAAATCGATGCTGAATTTCCCAGCCAACCCTACCCTTACCCTGCTCCCACCCCCATCCTCCCCTAGGAGATCTAAGGAGAATTTAATCCATATGGTTTTGATTCCCTCACTCATCAAAATGCAGTTTTCCAAGAGCCATTTGATCTCCAAGATGTTATGTGAGTGTCTTTTTGTATTTTATTTTTTCCCTGAGAAAAGAAAAGGCGACAGTTTGCCAAAAGAAAATGAACTCCAAACCCCCGGGGTCTGAGCTAGGTTCAAGCATTAGTTCCAGGGAAGCCAAAGGGGTTGTTGCTTAGTCAGAGGGCTCGGATACTCTCTTCAGAAGCCAGGTGAATCCAGGGAAAGTGAGGAGACTTCTTTTGATTTCTTTTCCCGTGTTTGTGTGTGTGTGTGTGTGTGTGTGTGTGTGTGTGTGTGTGCCCATGCTGCCCACTCTTCTATCCTAACAACTGAATGGTAATCCCATGTATTAAGTAGCTCCTGTGTGCCAGGCACTATGCTAAGGGGTTTATGAGAATTTTCTAATTGGGTCTTTATAATCACTCTCTGAGGGATTGTAAGAGGGATGCTCCCTTTCTCCCTCCTTCCTCCTCCCTCCTGTCCCCTCTTCTTTCCTTCCTTCTTTTATTTATCAAATATTTATTGAACACTTATTATGTGTCAGGCTCTATTCTAGGGTCCGGAGACACACCCGTGAATAAGACAAATTATATCCTTGCATTTGTGGTGCATACATTCTAGTTTATGTGCAGTTTAAGCAAATGAAGTTTCCAGGTAGTATCAGTGTCATGAAGCAAATCAAACTCAGGTGACAGAATGACACCAGTGCTGTCTCCCTTCCCTTCCCTTCCCTTAAGGGAAGGCTTCACTGAGCTGAGAGCTGAGGGACACCGGAGATCAAGCTGCAAAGATACAGAGGGAAGAATGAGAGCTAAGTTCCAAAGTGCGAACCCACTTGCACCCCCAGGGAGCAGACTAAGGGCCAGCATGCTGGAGTCATGGAACGCTTGGGGCAGAGACTGGGGGTGAGAGGAAGATGGGCCAGGCACTGAAGGCTTCCTGGGCTGTGGTGGAAGCCTCTGGATCTTGGGCAGCAGAGGCTAGGCCTTATTTCTGTGTTACACCATCACTCTGGGTTCTGGATGAAGAAGAGGTTGGGAGGACCAAGACAAGGCTAAGGAAGCAAGGAAGCTACAGCAGACCTCACGGTGTGCATCTCCCTCCCCTCCCATATGCAGGAGCCAACAGACAACTGTTTGCACCTGGGCTCCACTGCTCACTAAAATCGCCTCAGCAATTGGATCCCAAAGGCACTTGTCAGTTAATGGTGGCTCAGACCAACGTGACAGCAGGGAGAGATGTACTTGGATTCTGGAAATCTTTCATTGGTGGGCTTGCTGATGGACTGCACGTGGAGGAAAGGGAGGAGTCAGGGACAGCAAGGAGATTAAGGCTTGAGCCATCTAGACAGCTCAGGGGGTAATCCTCCCCATTTTACAGGTGAGAACATGGAGGCCCCGAATAGTTGAGTCACCTGACCGATTCCATTCAAGCCCTGGGCTTTCTGTCTTTTCGCATTCATCTCTCAGTTGCCCTTTCACAACTCAAGGTTATGCTCTTGGACAGTGCTAGCCATTTGTGTTCAAAGGAGTGAACTCAGCGCATATTTTCCCAGACATTGCTGTGGCTTCCTAGCCCTTCTGGGTGTGCTTTCCCCTAGGTGACGATGTTACTTCCTCATGAGACTCCATAAACAATGCCTATTGTCTTTATGTCAAGCTTCTTCTATTTTAAAACAAGCAGAATATACATATGATTACTTCTTCCTTTACTGATTTAATTTTATTTTCAACAATTTGTATCTGCTGTATACACAATAGGAGTTTGCTAAATGCTATTGATGGACTAAATGTCCCCATGAGTGCTGGCACTTGTATTTGATGGTCAAGAGCTGTAGAAGCCTTTCATTCATCCATCCATCCATCCATTCATCCATCCATTCAGAATACCATTGAACATGTTAAACAGCATGTTAGGACTCAAAATAGACAAAACAAATCTCCACTCTCAGCTTCTGATCTGGTTAGGTGTGAGTGTGTGTACGTGCGTGAATGTACAATATGAGGGACTGTTGTATAAACAAATAACCTTGATACATGAAAAACCCTTTAATGGAGATAATATTTGTACAAAGTACTGTGAGTCCACAGAAGATGAGAATTTTGTTCATGGGGTAGCTGGGGTAGTGGGGATTTCATTAGAGATGGCTGGCTTCATGGAGAAGGCGACATTCCAACTCAGACTAAAGACGCGGAAAGGCATTCTCCAGGAATTGAGTGACGATCTGAAGGTGATTGTATTGAGGGGCATGTATTCTACCTTTGCACCCCTTCCCCAAGTTAGAAGGAAGGCTAGGGTGGGAGGAGACTGCTGGGGGAGGTGGAGGGAGCAGGTTACACACATGTCCCAAAATCCTTAAGTTCATCTTTCTGTGATGGTATTGATGACTATGGCAGACAAAGGCTGTTCTTCTGTGTTCTAACCCCCTTCTTCGAGCAGCAGTCCTGATACTCCTGTGGGACTTTCCTTTATCCAGCCTCTGTCTGCATGTTGTGGGAGGGGCCAGTCCCACCCTGGCTGACTGGAACACTACATTCCCTTGGTCATAGTGATCATAGGATCCTTGGCATGCCAGTCAGGGCCCACGAGACTCAATTCTAGAATATTCAGTAAATTGCTAAAGTGGAATTCTGCTTTTCTATTGGATTTGCTGTTGGAAGGGTATGGTCCAGGTTATCATTAATGATCACTTTGCAGTCAATGGAGCTTAGAATGGGGCCCACACCAAGAAGCAGAGTCAAGATAGAGGGAAGCTGGTTCCTTGTGACATCCTCTGGGTTCTGAACCAATTAATACCTGAAGCCAGCCTTAGCATAGGTCATGAGCCAACAGATTTCCTTTTTAACTTTGGCCATTTTGAGTTGCATTTCTTCTAGTTTGTTCCAACAGAATTCCAACTAATACAGTGGCCAACAATACTTGAAAAGTTATGGTTTCAGGGAAGGCTTTTGTTTTTCCCACTGAAAAAGTTTTGGGTTACAGAGAAGGGATGAAAAAAAGAATGTGGGACATGATGGCCAGGAGTGCAATTGGGAAAATACAATATGGTGGCCTCTGATTTTAGATTATCTGTGCTCTTCTCCCTAATGTTAACCACTTCAGTGTCTCCAAATGGAAAAACTTACTGCAGGGGTACATTTCATTGGAAAGAGTTTCATAAATACAGCACAGATTTCTGTTGTTGATGGTGAAGACTTCCTTTTTATTTTTATAACTATAGTATAATGTCAATACCAGGAAATTGACATTGGTACAATGTGTATGTGTACTTCTAAGCCATTTTCTCATGTGCAGATTCCAGTAACCAACACCACAATCAACATAGAAAACTGTTCCATCAGAAATCATTCTGCTCCCTTATACTATCTTTTTAGTCACATATTCCCCCTTTCCTGCTATACCTTCCTGGTAACCATTAATGTTTTCATCTCTACAATTTCATCATTTCAAGAATGTTATATATCAATGAAAGTATATTTTATATAACCTTTTGAAACTATCTCTTTTCACTTAACACAGTGCCCTTGAGATCCATTCAAATTGTTTAATGTGTCAGTAGTTTGTTCTGTTTTGTTGCTGAGTAGAATTCCAAGGTATGGATATCACACCATTTGTTTCACTGCTCACCTATTAGGGGAGATTTTAATTGTTTCCAGTTTTGGCCTATTAGGAATAAAGCTGCTATAATTATGAATGGAACTGCTACAGGCTTTTCTGCGGACATAAATTTTTATTTCTCTTGAGATCAGCCACGAAGAGTATAATTGTTGGGTTGTGTGGTAGTCACACACTCAATTTTAGAAGAAACCGCCAAACTTTTCAAGAGTGTCTCTGCTATTTTATATTCCCAACAGCACTGTATACAAGTTCTAGTTTCTTTACAACCTTGTCAACAACTGGTGCCATTCTATTTTTATTTTAGCCACCCTGATAGGTGTGCAGTGATGTCTTACTGTGGTCTTAATTTTCATTTTCCTAATGGCTACTTATATTGAACATCCTTTCATGTGTTTATTTGACATCCATATAACCTCTCCAGTGAAATTTCTCTTCATGTCCTTGGCCCATTTTTTAATTTGCTTACTTATTCTTTTATTGTCGATTTTTGAAAATTCTTTAATATATTCCAGATAGGAGTTTTTTTTGTCTGAAATGTGGCTTATATTTCCCTCTAGTCTGTGGTTTGTCTTTTTCATCCTCTTCACAATGTCTTTCTCAGACCAGAAGTTTTAAATTTTGTGAAGCCCAGTCTATTGATTTTTCTTTTATGAATCGTGCTTTTCATCTCAAGTTTAGGAACTCTTCTCTAAGCCTTAAGTCCTGAAGATTTTCTCCTGTGTTTTCTCCTAATAGTTTTAGAGTTTTACATGATCATTTATGAGTTAATTTTTATGCAAGGTGTGAGATACAGGTTACAGGTCAAGGTCTTTCTTTCTTTTCTTTGGCCTATTGGTATGCAATTACCCCAGCTCCATTTGTAAAGACTTCTTTCTCCAGTGAATTGCTTTAGTACCTCTATGAAAAATCAGTTAGCCATACCTGTGTTGGTCTATGTCTGGATTCTGTTTTGTTCCATTGATCTATGGGTATGTCCCTCTAATAAAGCACATAGTATTGATTATTGTAGCTATATAATGAGTCATACAACCAAAGTGATTCCTCCCACTGTATTCTTTTTCCAAATTGATTTAGCTTTCTAGTTTCTTTGCCTTTCCATATCAATTTTAAAATAAGTTTGCCATTGTCTTTAAAAAGGTCTTGCTGGGATTTTGATAGAGGTTGCATTAACCCTGTGTATCCTTTTGGAGAGAATTGATATTTTTGCTCTGTTGAGTCATCCCATCCATGAACATGGTATGTCTCTCCATTTATGTAAATGTTCTTTGATTTCTTTCTTCAGTGTTTAATAGTTTTCACACACAAGTTCTATACATGGGGCTGCCTAGGTAGCTCAGTCAGGTAAGCATTTGCCTTTAGCTCAGGTCATGATCTCAGAGTCCTGGGATAAAGTCCCACATCAGGCTCTCTGCTCAACAGGGAGTCTGCTTCTCTATTTGCCTTACCCAGCTTGTACTCTCAATCTCTCTCTCAAGTAAATAAATAAAATCTTTTTTAAAAAAGTTCTGTATGTTTGGTTAGATCTATATGTGTTCCTTTTTTATTAAGTGATTTCAAATTATATTGTATTTTCTATTTTGGTTTACATGTGTTCATTGCAAATATATCGAAATAGAATTGATTTTGTATGTTTATCTTTTATCCTGCAAAGTTGCTGAACTCATTTACTAGTTATAGGAGGTTTTTCTAGATTCCTTAAGATTTTCTATGTAGTCCATCATGTCATCTGAAAATAGGGACAGTTTTATTTCTTCCTTTTTGATCTGTAAGTGGGGGCTTCCTGTACTTTTCTGGGTCAAAAGCAATGGTTTAATTACTGAATTAAAGACTATTTTGATTTCAGAGGATCCTAGAGGTTATCTGATTTAATTGGCCTCATTAAGCCTCTGCTTCTTCAAAGTAAAATAGAAATAATCATGGTATGCATCTCATAAGGGTGTGGCTATTAAGCTCTGATGTAGACTTGTATACATTTAATAGAAATACCTTATTTTGAGTAGCTTCAGTAATAGGAGTTTTCTCTCTCATTCTAGGGAATCCAAGTTGTACATCGTTATAAAATTATATGTTTTAACTATATAAATGGTTTCAGTATCTCCCTCTTTCTCTCTCAGTCTCAGTTTCCTCTTCTGTAAAATTGAGGCAATAATAATGTCTACCTCATAAGGTGGTTGTGGAAGATGAAAAGAATAAGGCCATGGCCCCTATAGATTCACTCCCCACCCTTTTCCATTCTGCTGTGTCTGAGAGGCTGACCTGAATGGTCATGGGTGACACTACTTTTGAGTTTCTGAAAGGTTTCAGCCCATGAAAAACATGAGATTGGAGCAGGAGAGGAGTGAGGTCAGGTTCATTTCTGTAGGGTCATTGTGAGCTGGCTGTGTCCTGTCATTAAAGGCCCTGGCCTTTGGCTGTTGGCCCTCTCTATGGGATCTGGTAACTGCTCTGTGTCTTTAATGGCTTTAGGCTGGGGGGGCAGGGGTGACAGCCCCATTGTTACTGTCCCCCCGGTGCTGCACTCTCTCTGTGGTTTCTCTACATCTTGTCTACAGCTTTGCAAATGGCCTCTCTACTGAGCTCTCAAAATTCCCATTTTGAGTGTGCACTCTGTTTTTGTTGGCCCTGACTGACTCACTGCAAGGCAAGACCTTGAACAGAGCCTGGCACAAGGCAAGTCTCCATACGGTCTCCTGCTATTGCTTTGGTCATCTATGAAGGAAAGAGGGAAACACAAGATGGATGTGTGGTTTGACCATTGATTTCATTATTTGAGTTCTTCTTTCTTTAATCAGATGATGTGGTTTTATTCTCATGAATTAGTAGTGGCTTTGATGAATGGTGGGCCCTCCCATCTATCTAAGTGCTGCTAGGAAGAATGGCTTATGGATACAATCTTGAATCCCCAATCATCACACTGAACTTTTATTTACCCAGGATCCTGACTTCCCTTTATCATAACCTCAGGATTCTTAGCTATAATGCAAGAAGTTTCCTATTCATGCTAATCTAACTTAAGCAAAACAACTATAATTAAAGCTTCTTCCAGGATCCATGTGTGTTATGAACTGATGTCCATGTGTGTTATGAATGATGTCCAAGGAATTGATAAGCCCCAATGTGATGGTATTGGACATGAGGTCTTTGGAAGATCATTAGTTTTAGATGAAGTCATGAAAGTGGGGCCCTTATGAGAGGATTGGTGTCCTTTTAAGAAGAGGAACAGAGACCAGAACTCTCTCCTTTTCTCTGCCATGTGAAGCCACAGCAAGAAGTTAGCCATCTGCAAGCAGGAAGAGGACTTTTTCCAGAAATCAAATTGGCCAGCACCTTGAACTTGGAATTCTCAGGCACCGGCACCATAAAAAATTAATGCCTGTTGTGTAAATCACCCAATCTAGTATTTTGTTATAGCAACCTGAGCTGACCAAGACAATGTAAATATTTCTTATGTGTATAATGACAGTGTGAACTCTTCTGAGTTCACTGTGGGTGAGGCACTGGGCTCACTCCTCTACACAAATGGTTTCATTCAATTCCCATTGTAACACTCATAGTTACTTGTATTAGGGATTACCTTCAGTTTCTTAGTAAGAGACCAGAAATAAGTTATTTTAAAAGACACAATTTTTGTCTCACACACAAAAAGCCTGTAACTTGGCAGCCATGGGCTTAATGGTAGTTCCATGATCATCAGAATCTCAGGCTTCTTCTGTTTTTCTCCATGGGTTTCATCTTCAAGGTTACCTCATGGTCCAGTATGGTTGCTGTAGCTCCTGCCATTATGTCTATATTCCTGATATAGAAAAAAATGAAGAAATTCAACATATTTTTAAAAAGTGTTTATACACTTTATACAAGTTTATACAGCTTGCAGTATAAAAACACTTTGCAGCCAGTGCTTTCCCAGGAATTCCATCCAACAACTTCCCTTTACATCTCATGAGCCAGAGATTGCTCTCCTGGACACAGCTAGCTACAAGGGAAGCTGATCAAGGTAGTCTTTAAGCTAGGTTCACTGTGGCCCCTCAGTAATTCCCTGTTATTAAGAAGGTAGGGAAGAATAACATAAGATAGGCATTCTCTGCTATGGTACTGCTTTTGTCTTCATTTAACCAATGAGGAAACAGGTTTGAGAGTCAGGCATCTTGCCCAAGACCACACCAATGGTCAGACAAAGCCAATAGCCATAGATCTGCCTGATTCTAGTGCCCACGTTCTTCACCTCTACATGCTGATGGTAAAGTTTGCCTAAGAAGAAAGGCAGGAGCCCAAGGAGGCAGCCCTGTGTGTGCTCAGAAGTCTCCACTGCCACTGCATGGATACCTGCTGAATGGGTCCAGGGTTATGAATGATTCTGGCTTATGTCCAAAACTGACTCACAGAAGGTTTTTCCAGAGGGAGCCCTTATGTAAATGGAGAACGGTCTTAACTTGTTGGCCTGTCTCTCCTTCCTGGTAGACTGCAGGCTTTGAGGGGGGCTCTCTCATTCAGTTGTATGTCCAGTAGCCAGGCCCTTGCACCCCTCAGGGACCCAAAAAACATTTACAGAATAAATGAAGGGACTGAGTGAGTGAACTAATGAACTTGTATATGGCTAACAGTCTTGAGAGCACGTCAACTTGTTTTTTCTGTATGGTATTTACCACCAACTGATCAACTGTGTCGAAACCACCCTGTAAGAGGTAAAATCTCCCCAAGAATTAACATGTGTGGCACCCATGAGACCTTTTTTTTTCCTGGCAGACTTCTGAATATCCTTTTTTTCCTGATTGGCCTATAAAGTGCCCTAAGAAATTATGCTAATGCTGGTATCTCTCCAGCCACACCCTACTGAGGATTGGATCTATTTTTCAAAGACAAAACTGAGTTTTAATTTAGTGTCCCCATGACATTTTCCCTTTTAAGCACATGAAGGATGCTCTGCAAAGGGAGAGGTCTTGGGAGATCTTTCACGGATGGCTACACTTCATGCCTGGGTGGCAGAACCCTCAGCACGCCAGCTTTCAATTAGAAGTAAATAAATGGAGACAGCTTTGCAGTATGCCCGGCAGTCTGAAAGATCAACCTGGGGCCTTGGGCCTGGATCTCTCCCACTGTGGCTGAAAATTTACTTTTTTTTTTTTGGCATTTTCTGAGCAACTTTAATGTGCTAGATTTAACCTTTAAGACTTTCTGTCCTTCTCTGCCACTTACTCCCCCACCCCAGGCTTTGAGAATGCCATGAGCCTGGAGGCACCTTTGGGGAACAGGAACATTCTCTGTTTCCACACAGGTGAATTCTGAACAGAATTCTCTAGATTCTGGAAGTTTAGCCCTGTTGGGGCCAAGTAATGGAGTGGTTTTTGTTTTTTGTTTTTCTTCTCAGTGGTTATAATTCTGTTTGAAGTTAGGGCGGATGGGGACATTCGTCTCCTCAGCCTACCACATCTGAAGGCACAGGTGGACTGGTACAGCTAGAGCATGCTCTGGGGAGGGACTCCTTACTATGCCATTTCCCCATGTTTTGAGACCACAGAGGAAGGTCAAGATATCATTTTGACATTTTTCTGTAGGGAACTGTATCAGTTAGTTGTTCCTGCCCAACACATCACTCTAAAACGTAGGAGCTTAAAACAAGACCATTTACTTAGCTCACAGATTTGTAGGTCAGCATTTCGGGCTTCCCTGAGCTGCTTGGTCCCCTGGTCTGGGCTGGGCTTGGCTGCTCTCAGGTTGGCATGGTCAACTGGTCAGTGGTCAGTGGTTGGGATGACTGAGGCCATGGGATGGTTGGGATGACTATGATGGCTTTGGCTGGGATGACTGAGGCCAATGCACTCTCTCTTCCAGAATGCTGGCCTGAACTTGCTTGCACAGTGGTAGGACTCCAAGAACGAGTACAGGAGAGTGTAAAGTCTCTTGAGGCCTGGACTTAGATGACATTACTTCTACAGCATTCCACTGCTGAAAGCAAGTCTAGCTCCAATGCTAGGAGTGGAGAAATGGACTCCACCTCTTGATGGAAAGAGCTACAAAGAATTTTGGCCACTTTTTCATTCTATAGCAGGGAGTGATTTTCAAAACGTGCTTTTCAAGTTGTCGGCCTTCCATAGAAGAGCCGCAGGAGCCAATGGAAGGTCAAGATTCAAGTTTGGGCTGCCTGTCCCAACTTCAACCAGAGTAACTCACTTTTATCTGCAGGTTATATTGGACGTCCAAGTAACATTTCACTTGAACAACAGCTGTCATGGTGGAAAAGACATTTATTTATTTACTTATTTATTTATTTTATTTGACAGACAGAGATCACAAGTAGGCAGAGAGGCAGGCAGAGAGAGAGAGAGGAGAACGCAGGCTCCCCCCAGAGCAGAGAGCCCGATGTGGGGCTCGATCCCAGGACCCTGGGATCATGACCTGAGCCGAAGGCAGAGGCTTTAACCCACTGAGCCACCCAGGCACCCCGTGAAAGACATTTAAATACCAGTTAGTTAGAAGTAACTGTCACAGTTACTTCTAACTAACTGGTATTTAAATGTCATTCTGCTGTATCCTCGTGCCCTCTGAGACTCATAGAATTGCACTTCCTGCTTTCTGGTGAAAGAGAAGTTGTGCCAAGAAGGAGGGAGAGTTTGGAGTTGGCCATTCACTCATCATTCTTCCCACCTCCAATCCCATGCAATCTCAGTTGGAAGAGTAGATGGAAGACAGTAATGCATAATAGAAGAGTCTAGAGCCTGAAGCCAGACTTTCAGGGTTCAGCTTCCTTAATTGCACTATAGCCTTAGGAAAATTACTTACCTCTCCAATTTCTTCATCTATTAAATGGAATGAGAATGACCACATGTACTTCCTAAGATCGTTGTATGCATTGAATCAGATAACATAATTGGTACAGCATAAAATTTACTCAATACATGTTTACTATTGTTATTGTTATTATTATTACGTAGTCTCCGAATTCCCTTAAAGTTCCAGTAGACTATGCGTTTGTGAGATTCTGATTGGCAGTGTTTGATTTTACTTTGAGAACCCAGTTCCCCGTTGCTAAGTGATCTGGTTTGGGACTTTTTTTTTTTTCCTAGGGACACATTAAACAAAACAAAACAAATCTCTGCTTACTGACCTGCTACCAAATGGTAAAATTTAGCTGTTGGGGATTTGTTCCCTTGGCCTAATAAATTAGGTGTTCTTATTCATTAATACTTAGTATGACTTGGTTGATTAGATCTTTTTCTTCTGTGACTATCAGGCTGAACCTAGGCACTGACAAAATGTGTACTTTGATGGAAAGTTTTGAAGAGGAGGGAGATACAAGGTAAATGTGTGAGAAGTAGGGGATAGGTGGGACTGGCCACTTGAGGAGTTGAGGGGGGTCAAGGAGCAAGGAGGTGGGTGCCTGGATGAAGGAAGAGACCCATTAGGTTGGTGGGAGAAGGGCCAAGAGGCACTGGGCCTGCTTTCCTGCTGTGTCTGGAGTTCAGGGTCTTTGTATCTGGAGCTCACAGAAGGGTAATGCATCCCCCAACCTCGCCTCACCCATCATGATCCTCAGATGATTCAACCTCCCGGCCCCAGACTGTACAGGAATATTCAAAACCACCATGGCCACCATCCAACAGGAAGGCACTCTATGGCCCCAGATGGTGAGATTTTCCCACACTCCCATGGGGCATCTAACTTTCGTTTCTCAGGGAGAAGAGTCTGTCCCACAGTGACACTGAGCAGGCTGCCCATCAGGCTGGCCCTGCCTGGTAAGATCTGTCATGATCACTCAGCTTCCACTCGATTAGGCCTTGGTGAGACAGACTCCAGCTTGCCATACCAGGCCCTGGACTTCAGTCCTGATGGAAAAGGTAGGGTAAGACGGACACCAGACTGACTCTTTGGAGGCCATACCTAGACTGGGGGGTGCACAGAGTGGTGGTGCCCCATCTTGAGATGACACAGGTGACCAGGAGAACAGCTTGGACTCAGGAGTTATGTGACTGTCAAGCCCAGCAATTTTCTGGCTTTCTCAGGTAACAGGGAGAGGTGGCACTGGCTGGAAGCCAACTGTCTGAATGGAAATATCCCACCCTTCCTCAAGCTATGTTTCTGTACCACACATAAACTGGGAAACTGTGCTGACCTTACTGGAGGGAGCCTTTTGTTTTTCAGGAGGATTTGCCTTAGAATTCTTTTATCTGGCAAATTCTCCTCTAACTTTTAGGAGCTGCACTTTTTCCTTTTTGGGGAGTGTCCATCATTTTTGTTCAGCAAGTAATCTGTGTGCATTCTGGAAAAACCTGAGAAAGAGCAGACAAGCAAGAGTCTTATTTGGTGTGAAAAATTACTTGTAAATAATCACTTCTAAATTCTCTCTCTCTTTCTCCATGGCTTTCTGTTGAAAGCATAGCCTGTCATTTGTTTATATAACCCCCTATTGTTGGGCTTCTAGGAGTGTGGTTTTGCAGGCCTCTAGCACCTGCAAAAATGCCTATGGGATTAAGCTTCAGTTGCCTCCCATGGTTGCTGACGGATAACTCACCCTTTGTTAACTGCCTGTCCTGCCTGTCTCATGTCTCCACGTCTCTGCTCATTTCCCCTTCAGCTCCCAATAAACCACTTGCACTTAAATCCTTGTCTCGGGGCTGCTTCTCAGAGAACCCACACCAATGAAGTGATTCACTCCCTTCAGGTTTGTAACATGCCTCCCTTTGCCAGTGTTGACTTGCATACCACTTTTCAGGAACAAGTCTCTTGTCTGACATGGGGTAACCAGAGGTCAGGCTCTGCAGATTCTCTGAGGCTAGTTTGGCTGTGGCTTCTAGCTTTGGCAACTCAACCTTTGGCCCCCATATTTCTCATTCTTTTGCTGCCCAATTTTCATGAGACTTCCACCAAGGCCCACTTGTCACTGACCCGTAATCCTTGTTTTTTCTCTTGTTACTTTGTCCCTGAGTTAATCCTCTCTTACAGTTCTGCGATCTCCTCTCTAGGCTTCTCTTCTCGATAAATCTTAGCAGCCTCTGCCTCTCAGCCTTCGCCTGGAAGTAGGAGGCCCTGTCCGAACTCTGATGTAGCTGAAGAGTTTGGGGATTCTCTTTACCCTGCTCCAAGAGCCCTGCCTTTTCTTATAAGCCTCCCTGGGAAGAATGTTTTGTTATTGGGCTGTCCCCTGAGGTGCTCCCTCATCTAAGCAGAGAGTTTGGGCTTCTTCCTTTTTCTTCTGCAAAGCATTGCTCATACCCTTAACTTTGATCAAGGGATGGATGCTTTCCTTCCATCTCCCCATACTTGCCATTTTGACGGTCCAAAGTCTCAGAACACTACCAGGATGCAAAGTAGAACATACTAACTTATGCAAGAGCTTGTCATGTCTTGATGCTATCTTTGTTGAAGGTTACTTATAATCTAGGGAACTTAATCCAAAGACATGAATGTAAAAGTGGGAATTTCAGGCACTGTGGTAGGAAAAGTTTTGAATGATGTTCCAAATAACAACATTCACATTTCATCAGAGGAGTGCCTTGGCCTGGGATAAAAATTATATTTCCGTCCCTCCCTCTCTCCCTCCCTCCCTCCTTTCTTCACTACCTTTTGTCAAGAAAGGTACTATGGTTGACTCTACCAGTTACTAGCTCTGTGATTTTGGACAAATTATTCTTGACGTCTATTTTCCCAACTGTAAAATGGAGATTATTCTGACCCTGCTTTACGGCGTTTTGTGAGGATTAAATGAGCCCATACTTATAAAGCATTTAAGACATTACCTGGCACAGAGCAGCCCTTCAAAACCTATTTGCCCTTTTTATCAATATACTCATAAAATAAATAAAGCACCCACTTCCTGGCAGGTCCTGAGGTAACAGGGTGAGTAAGTAAGACCCAAAGAGTCTAGTGCGGAAAAAAATTTAGAACACATTTATTCAACTTGCCCTCAGGAAACCACAACTTTGTGTTCTTCTTTTTCTTTACTAAAAATTATTTAGAAGAATTTGGCCTGTTTTTGGAAAGAAGGTAAGCCCTCCTCCAGGAAGCTGCTCATGACTGAGTGCAGGCAAGGTTGTCATCTCAATGCCAGAGTGGTGGAAGGAGGGAAAGCAGGGGCAGCTTTCTGGTAACTAAGGATTTTGGCACTGTTTTTGGCTCCCAAGATCTACTGAGAACAAAACAGGATTAGGATGTGGATAAAAGGGAGGTGTTAGAACGGACTGGAGTGAGCTTGAGGCCCTGGGATGGATATCCATGAAAAGGGTTCAGGTGGGACTGGGTAGACAAGAGATGGAGCTCTGGTCCCATACTCAGTGCTCTGTGAGTCTGTTCTCCTCTCCAGCCGACTGCTCCCCTTCTCTGGAGCAAGTGTAGCTGGTTGGTTACAAACATGGACTCCAGAGCCTGACTATTAAGTCACATCTCAGCTTTATCCCTTACTGTGTCAGACTATATCTTCCAAAAATGGCTGCAACCCCCCCTCCTCACCAGTGCCTCAGGCTCTTCTCACAATGTGACTGGCACTTTTACTGAGAAAGATGGTTCTACTTCCTCTCCTTGGACACAGACAGAGGCTTGTGACTTTTGGCCCTGACCAAAGTAGTAGGCAGAGGGAATGCTGTGTGACTTCTAAGGATTAGTCATAAGAAAGTTCTAGGTTCCATCTGGTAATCTCTCTCTCTAGAGACACTTGCCCTTGGAACCCAGCCACCATGTTGTAAGGAAGTCAAGGCCACATGCAGAAGCTGCATCCCAGCATTCCAACCGACAGCTCTCACCAGGCTCTAGGCAGCCGCTAGCATTAATTGCCAGACATGTACGTGAACAAACCTTTAAATTATTCCAGGCCGCGGCATTCTATGCTTCCATCCAAGGCCCCAGATAGCATGGAGCAGAGACAGCTATCCCTACCAGGCCCTGTCTGAACTCCCAACCCACAGAAACTGTAAGAAATAATACATATTTATTGCTGCGTTAAGCCACTAGGTTTGGGGACAATTTGTCATGCAGCAGTAGACAACGAACATACCATGTGACCTCCAGCAAGGTAAATGATTTTTCTATGCCTTAGTTTCCTCATTTACAAAATGGGGTTAATAACAATATCCAGTGTGCTGGTCAATCAGCTCTCCTCCCCTCCACACCCCCCTCATCAAAGCCATAATTTTTAGCATTTGCTGATTTCTGTAGGATAAATACTCCCACAGTGGTCAATTGCAAGCGATCAATGGTTTAAACACCAGATGGTGAAATTCATAAATATTTAACAATTGGCTCTCGTGAACCAGTACAAGTCACCTCCAACACATTACCAAAATATCTACCTCCTAGCAGTAAATGATTTATTATCGGTAAATAATTTAGACATAGCACAGAGTAAGTGCTACGTGCCTGCTATTAAAACTCCTGCTCTTATTTTTGTCATTATCACACATACCCCAGTTGATGTGCCGTTATTTACAGCATTGTTCCACCTACAGACGGCTTCCCCAGTACTGGCTGGCCAGGCCCCTCTGACAGAACCAGGAGAGCTCTGTCCTAGCATGCCCCAGGTTAACCCTGAGTCAAAGAGGAGCCCTTGGCATAGAGTGGGTGATGCAGTGGTGAAGGGCTAATGTGCAAAGCTTTCATGCCCGTACTTGTTAGGGGGCGCCTGACCTGGGCAGATGGGAGAATCCCGACTAGGGTAGTGGTCAGTGATTCTTCATCACACACAGCACAGTACAGTTTGGTAGATGATCAGATGAGCTACACCTGGGGGGCTATGGGAGCCCATGGAGGGAGCTTCTGTTCATGCCTTAGGGGGCATTAGGAGAGGTCTCGAGAAGGTTGAATAGGGATTTCCCATGAGAAAGAGAAAAAAGAAAGGGCCTTCCAGGTGGAAGGGCTAGCTCCGATGAAAGCCTGGTAGAAAGAAAACATCATTTCTGGGGAGATGTGAAAATCTGAGTGTGGCAAGAAGAGTAGAGTGACAAGTCCAAGGGCATTCTCTGGATGTACAAGTCTGAGTGTGGCAAGAGTAGAGTCTGACAAGTCGAAGGGCATTCTCTAGATGTGCAAGTCAGTGTGGCAAGAGAGTAGAGTGACTGGGGCACCTGGGTGGCTCAGTGGGCTAAAGCCTCTGCTTTTGGCTCAGGTCATGATCTCAGGGTCCTGGGATCGAGCCCTGCATCAGGCTCTCTGCTCAGTGGGGAGCCTGCTTCCCCTTCTCTCTCTGCCTGCCTCTCTGCCTACTTGTGATCTCTCTGTCAAATATATAAATAAAATCTTTAAAAAAGAGAGAGAGAGAGTAGAGTGACAAGTCCAAGGGGATTCTGTGGAACTAGTGGTCTGTAGTCTTCAAAATGACACTACTATGAAAGAAAAAGAAAGGCTCAAACACAGTTTCTGATGAAAACAGACTATACAACAATGACAGCTAAATGCAATGCATGATCCCAAACCAGTCCTGGGTGGGGAGAAGCAGGAGTGCTACAACAGACTATTCCGACAATTGGTGAAATTTGAATGTGGGCTGTATATGAAATAATAGTGTTTCATTGATATTAGATAAAATCCCATTTTCTCTTAATTAGCGCTGAAATGTTAGGAGTAATGGCATATGGTGTCTACAATGAACCTCAAATGTTTCTGGGAAAAAATCCTGGTTAGACAGAAGAGGTGATAAAACAAAAATGGCAAAATATTAACCACGGAACCTAGGAAAACAGGGTAAAGGAGTGTCTTCTATTCTTGCAATTCTTCTGTAGGATTAAAATGATTTCAGGGGCACCTGGGTGACTCAGTGGGTTAAAGCCTCTGCCTTCGGCTCAGGTCATGATCCCAGGGTCCTGGGATCGAGCCCCACATCGGGCTCTCTGCTCAGCAGGGAGCCTGCTTCCTCCTCTTTCTCTGCCTGCTTTTCTACCTGCTTGTGATCTCTGTCTGTCAAATAAATAAATAAATAAAATCTTAAAAAAAAATGAAATGATTTCAAAATAAAAAGATTCTCTAAATGAGTGGGAAAAAAGAAAGTATTGGCTAAGAGTCAGGGAAGGGAAAGAGAGGTCTGGAGGTTGGGCTGCTCATTTTATTAGAAAGGGCACTGAGGCATGGACAGGCTAAATGGCTGGTTGAGGTTCAGCGAACAATTAGCCTGGACTTTGTGCCCTGAGCCCTTATTTCTGAGACCCAAGTCTTGGCTCTTTCTAGTAAACTGGAGGATCCCAGAGGGGAAGTGTGTGTGTTAATATATGGCCTCTGGTGTGGAGAAGACCTCAGGGGTGTAATTTCTGCTTGCCGTGCAGGAGTTAGCCACATAGCTGCTATTATTTCAGGTTATCATTAATGTGAGTTGTGACCTGAATTCCCCGTATACTGCCCTGAAATCTGCCCCATATGTTTGTAAAGGTTGATTATATCTTTGGGACCTTTTTCTAATGTGAGCAGAAGCTATAAAGTTTCAATTGTCGCAGCTTGTTGGGATCAAGTGTCTTTTCTTGTGTGCCATAAAAAGGCTTTGCCTCTGATATCTGACGTCAGACAAACATGCATGAGCAATCTATTGATTTTGGATGATGTGGAAGGCCATCATCTCTTAGATAGGAAATTAGAAGCAAATCTCTCCTTCACTTTTTCAAAGGAGAACAACTCAGTACAGAATAATGCAATCCTGGCTAGCTATGTGCCTAGAGCTAAAGAGGAGTCCTCACTCTCCCTTGCTTTTGGTGGAAGTAAAAACTGGTACAGCCACTTTGGACAACTATTTGACAGCAATTAATAAAGCCTACTGCTTGTGCATTTATCTTGGAGAATATGAGTGCATATGTCCACCTGAACACATGTACAAAAATGGTCACAGCATCTTTAATAATAGTAGCAAAAAACAAAAACCAACCAAATGTCCATCAACCCTAGAATACACAAACTGGTATCTAGTACTGAGCAATCACAAGGAACGAAATGTTGAGATAACACAACAATCTCATGGCTGATAGACAAAGAGAAAACATTCTGCATCACTCTATTTATTTGAAGTCCAAGGTTAGGTGAAGTGAATTTAGGAGGATAGTCTTCCGAAGAGTGAATATTAAGGAAGGTGTTGATTGGAAAGGGAGCTGTCTAGGGTGCTGGAAATGTTGGCTCAGCAAACACACCCTTGTGTAGACCTTCTGTGTATTGAGTTTGGGCTGCCCGGTGTAAGCAATAGAAGTCAGTGGAAGTGACCCTGTGTGACTTCTGAGGCTTGGACATAAAAAACCTAGCTTCTGCCTTGGTCTCATGAACACATGCTCTGGGAGATACCAGCTATCATGTAAAAAGTCTGAGTATGCTGAGACCACATTCTATGAGGATCCCAACCAGCCCTGTGAAGGCCTCACCAGAAGACAGGAAGATACCCACCAAGCAGCCATCTCAGCCAAGCAATGGGAAGGTGCATGAAAGAGCCATCTTGGGTGCTCAGTTGAGCCTTCAGAGAGCCAGCCCTGGTCATCTGGCTGCCACTGGATAACGGACCCCAAGCGAGACCACTCGGCTGAGCTCGGGCAACCCACATCACCTTGTGTAACCATGAACAATAATACTAAATTGTTGCCTTGAGCTGCTAAGTTTGAGAGTGGTTTATTATGCAACAGTAGATTTCTGGAAGAGTATCTGGTAGAAAGGGCACCTGAGAGCAGGGCATTAAAAAGCAGATGGCTACCTGGGGAGGAGGACCATCCCACAGAGAGGTGTGTCTGGAAAAACAGAATGGTCTACTGAGGAATTAGGAGCAGCTAAATATCAACAGAGAATAAAAGAGAGCTGGGGGCTGAGCTGTGAGAGGTGGGTGGGGGCTGGACTCAGAGATCCAGGGCAAGGGCTTCTAAATGCTACCCCACACACTTTGCAGGAGCTTTTGGGAGGAGGAGATGTGAACATCCTCTAGAAATCTCTCCACGGCTGCTGCTCTTGTCCTCGCCAGCTGTGGTAAAAACCACTCCAAAAGCTGGGTGAAAGCGAGCACTCATTGGCCCCACTGGCTCACAGAAAGAGGGGAAAGGGTTAAGCTCTGTTCACAGCTCTGCAGCCGCTCTTGCCAAGTCTGAGAAATGTGATGCGCCCAGGAAGTCCTAGATTCTATTTTAGCAGCAGCCGGGAACCACTCTCC
>RCUC01088962.1:0-24871 GCA_003697995.1 Taxidea taxus jeffersonii
TGTGTATTCTCTCTTATCTGGGGACTTTGTGGATTTCCTAAAAAATCAATATAAGAGGCTGAAAGGAAGTTCACACGAGCTACTGTAAGAGCTGCATTGAGAGAGAGAGATATATACATATAAAAGAGAACAATTCCTCAGCCAGTGAACATCCGTGTGCCTAGCCCTATGTTAGGAACTGTGAGAACACAGGCAATCAAGGCAAGTTCAACTCTCAGTGGCACCCACAGATACTGGAGGGGACAACACAGAAAGAAAGCCACACAAATGGATTCTAGTCAAAGGTCTTGGGTTTAAGTCTTAACTCTGCCCAGCATTCACTGCTTGGCTCATTACTTATCCACTCTGAACCTCATCTTTCTCATCTGTCAACTGGGCATTGGAGGATATATTCTCTGTGAGAGTCAGGTGAACTTACAAGGGATCTATCAGGGCATCCAGCGCAAGATCAGAGAAGCAGAACCACAAAACGGTCCCGAGTATGGGCGCGGGATCTGAGCTCCCGCAAATGAAGACTTGTGCATGTAACAGCGCATGGCTGCTGGAGGACGCGCGGGCAGTGCGCCATTCAGAACTAGAACATCACTACATGCCCAGAAGATCACGGTGTGGTGTACTGACTAGCGCCAGCAGGGCTGAGAGGGTCTGCCGTGAAGACTTGGTTTGACCCAGTGTTGCCTTAATTCCCTTGAACATAGACTCGTTTCATTTCATTTGATATTTTTATTTTGTTTTTACCTTACACACCTGTGGGGCTGGGGTTCTGACAAACTTGTTTTGGGCAACTTGGCTCCTGATGAATGCCCTTTTTCTATAGGTGAGGAAATGGGGCCCAGAAAGGGAGAGGGGCTTGGTTGTTGTCCCATGTGGCTGGCTGATGCTGCTAACACACCCTTGTCCCTTCGTCCTCAGCCATCGGCTGCTCTCTCTGGCTGAGCACCGGTAACTTGTTGCAGGTTCATTCACATGTCTCAACAGTCAGAGAGACTTCGCAACCATCCCCGTAGCGTCTGGCCGTGCTTTATAGGTGCTGTGGGTTTTATGTCTCATTGGCCAGTCAGCATAGAACATTCCTTTCTCCATCAGGTTAAGGCCTTTCCCTTTTAGAGCCTTCTTTTCATTCTCCTCTTTTTTCTTGCTTTCAATTCCAGGCCATGTGCGTGCTAGTGTTTTCTGAAATGCAGTCAGCATTGCACTGGATACCATCTTTAGGTACTAAAGAACTTCTTGGCTTCCAAAATAATGGGTTGCATTAAACGATGGATGTATCTGTTAAGGAAAGAGTGCAATCTTTGCATCTAAAACTAGCGGCTTCCTGATGTTGGTGTGTCTGTGTGTTGGGGTGGAGAGCAGTGATACCCACGCGTGTTTACAGAAGGCTAAAGTCATTCACTGTTAAAAGGACGCATGTGGAAATGGTGCCATAGGCTCTTTAAGTTTTTGAGATAGGGACATTTAAAAAACATTTGTCTTATCTTAAATTTTGCCTTAGATAAGATGGCTTCAGAGTGAATTCTCTTCACAGCTGTTTGCTTTCATTAAAGCGGTAGACTTTAAGCTCTTTGTATCACATTTAGATCAACTTTTTGACAGAAGCAGTGATTTTCCTGACTTTATTTTATAAATGTGCTTGTTTGCATTGACCAGCTCAACCAGCTGTTTTGGATTCCTGTGACCGCAGGGTCAAAGTTCTGATGCAGCTGAATGAAGAATTGTAGAAATTAATCCTGGAAATGGCAGCGAAAGGAAATAAGAACCTAAGCCTGAGTCTGTACTTGGTAGGCTAAAACTGATCAATTTCCCCATCCCCTAATTAAAACAAGCCACCAAACACAACAACAGCATAAAACCCAGGGCTTTTTCTGGTGACGAATGTGACCGGTCTGCAAATTTCTCCTCGCTGGAAACAGAGATTTGGTGTGCTACAGCAGTTAAGCAGAAAGCTCGCTGGCAATTTATGTTTGATAATCTGTATATATCTACCCCCTGCCCAAATGCTGCCCCTACCTTACCTTCATCCCCCAACATACGCACCCATTGAAATTAAGCCAATAGAATGAGAGAGGACGTTTCCTTCGTTCACAAGTATGTCTTTGAAGGGTGTCCATTCCTGGATATTGAAAGGGTAAACAAATATGGCAGGGTATCTAAATCTTTTATATTACTTGAGTTGTGAAAATTTGCATGTGAACCATCTGCCTTTAAATTGAATCCAAGCTTTCCATCAATTAGCACTATAATTTCAGATGTAATGTAGGTTAACTTCTGATTGATCTTCAATTAACACTAGTTCTTAACCATTTACTTTATTTCAAATGCATTTTCCCCTCCCAGATATATCGGGAAGTTGTAGAAAGACCTTCCCGCTTTTGAAATGCTGATAGCTCTTTTAGGATGAAAGAATCCACATTTTTCCCATCCTCCTTTCCTTCCTGAGTTTATAAGAGCCCAGGTAATACAAAGTCAGTAGAATGAGATTTTCCAAAAGAGCATCAAGGAAATAGCTAAGAAGAATCTCATTTCATGGCACACGTGTGTTGTTCTTGTTGTTTTTGCTTGACATATTTAGATGGGGATGTTCACAAAATAAGTCACAAAATCATTCCAGGAAGCTCCCAAAATAGCATTTATAAAACCGAAGATTTGGTGGTTATGTAAATCTGAAGGAATTTGGAGGTTTGGCTCCTTTCCTAAGACACAAACTCTCAGGGTTTAAAGACAACTCAGATGTCCTCCAGCCTGTACCCACCCAGGGCAGGGCGGCCCACCAGAGTGTCCCTGCCAGATGGTCAAGCAGATTTTCCTTATTGTCACCATTGGACAAAGGTCAGAATCTTACTGACGAGATTGTTGAAGAGAAATTCTGACAGCTCGGTAATGTTTACCCATTGATACAATTCAGATACTTCTTTTGGATTCCAGAATATTGTGCAATGTTTCTAATAATTTCTCTATGGTTTATGCTAGTGTATGAGTGTGATATGCCATTCAGCTTTTCTTCTGTACGTTTGATTCATGAAAGATGTTATGTCCTTGCACGTGTAATTTTATCACAGAGGAGACTCTTTTTTTTTTTTCCAAAAAAACACACAGATCTTTTTCTGCTTTTGATGGGGTTACGTTCCAATAAACCTATCATAAACTGAGAGTAGAAAGTGCACTTAACATACCAAACTTACTGGACAGCAAAGCTCAGCTTAGCCTGCCGTCGGGTGTCATCATGCAACAGGAAGCCTATTTTATTAACATGTTGAATCTTATGTAACAATTATGTAATTACTTATGTAATATCTTCTGTAACTTTTGAACACTGTACTGGAAGGGAAAAACAGAATGGTTGTTTGTGTACAGAATGGTTGTAAAAGTATGGGTTGTTCACCCTCGTGATCGCGGGGCTGACTGGGAGCTGTCCCTGTTCAGCATCACAAGAGAGCCGCATACTGACTGCATAATGCTAGCCCAGGGCAAAGATCAAAATTCAAAACTTGAAGTGTGGTGTCTACTGAATGCATATCACTATTGCACCATCATGTAGCGGAAACATGGTAAGTTGAACGGTCATCGTAAGTTGGGGACGGTCTGTACGGGTTTTGTAATGGTCACCATTATGAACATACCGTGTGCTTAGCAACCAGGTCCGGTATGGTCCGCTTGGGTTTTGGACCATTAAGCAAGGACAAGTTTTTTTGTTTGTCTGTTTTTGTTTGTTTGTTCGTTTTTTAATATGAAAAAGATTTGTGATTTTTTTCCCTTTGGATTATCTTTTCTATTTATTTTTATTTATTTAGTTATATTATATGTATCACTGTTTCTCTTACCAGCATGCTGTGTTGAAAGCCCAGCAAGGATCATGGTGCTAGTTAGGCCGAGTAACCCTCGCTGCTGTAATATGGCCAGCCGAAAGCTCGGTGGCTTTACTGCAGTTAGTGTTCACTTCTCACTCCTGTCACCGTTCAATGCTCGCGTTCTTCCCTGGGTGGTGTTCCTTGTTATACTTCTGCCATGCTTCTCCATTTGGCTCGGAAGTGGGAAACAGAAAATAGAGTGGAAGAGCAAACATGGGAGTTTTGGGGGTCCTGTGTCCACCGTTTCTTCGTGCATTCCGGGAACTTAGAACTTAGTCACTGGCCAAACCCAGCTGAAGATGGGCCAGGAGAAGAAACTGAGCTGTGAGCCATGACCAGTTTCTGCCACCCATGCTGTCAGCTGTTATTTTACCTCTTTATACTGGAGACCAATGTGTCCAGGATAGCTTCTAGAATTTCCATTGCATGTGCACTCTTGGTCTTCACTGGAAAACAAATGAAGGGGAATGCGAGGTTTTTATGAGGTGTCCTGAATTCCTGGGTATATACATTGAAAGAGAGAGCATCCAGGGCTCCAGTCTACAGTGATCTCTGAGAATGTTCTCTGCATCAGGGAGTCCAATAAAGAAAATGTTTGCGGTTAGACGTTCAGTATAGTGCGTTACCTTTTTCCGTCAAAGATCTGCCCAAGACCACAGATGCCACTAAAGGGCACAGCAGATGTCTTACCAAAACCACCCCTGCATGTGCCCAGGACTTAGTAGCAGTTGGTGGTGTTACAAGTGGGGAAAAGACAGGAAGTCCTTGGCAGTATTGTCATTCTGGGCCACACTGGTGTTATGAAAAAGAGGAATCAACAGCCTTCTTTTTTTTTTTTTTAAAGATTTTATTTATTTATTTGACAGACAGATCACAAGTAGGCAGCGAGGCAGACAGATAGGGAGGGGAGAAGTAGGCTCCCTGCTGAGCAGAGAGACCGAAGCGGGGCTTGATCCCAGGACCCTGAGACCATGACCTAAGCTGAAGGCTTTAACCCACTGAGCCACCCAGGTGCCCCAATCAACAGCCTTCCTAAAGGAAGCCTTGAAGGCCCATAAACTTGTACTGGAAACTCCCACTCCACCTCAGCCATTCCCTAGAGAATATGATCCAGGAAGTAGGGCCTTGAAGTAGATTGTCTTTTTTTTTTTTAAGATTTTATTTATTTATTTGATAGATCACAAGTAGGCAGAGAGGCAGGCAGAGAGAGAGAGAGGAGGAAGCAGGCTCCCCACTGAGCAGAGAGCCCAATGTGGGACTTGATCCCAGGACCCTGAGATCATGACCTGAGCCGAAGGCAGAGGCTTAACCCACTGAGCCACCCAGGTGTCCCTAAGTGGATTGTCTTAATAGGGTAGATAATTTATCTCCTTAGCTACCTTCCTAAACCACAGAGACTTCTTTCCTGATTGTTAGTTTTTCATTCCAACCTACATGAGGGGCTAGAAGAGTAGGGCGTGGCCTTAAGCCTTGTCCTTGTTTTACTTATATCTAGTGAATCTGTAGAACTTCTTTGGGAATCTATGGGAAACCCCTGTGAAATGGGTAATTTGCTTAAGGGAAAGTTCCTTAAGCATTTGGATATTAATCTTTAACAGGACTAAAGCAAAGTCTCACTTACTCAGTGACCCAAGCTTATCAAAATGTAGCTCAGAATAAGGAACCAAGTGAAGGATACTATCGGTATGAAAAGAGATGCCACTGACTGAATACAACAGTCAGGAAGGAGAGATTGCACAGGCAAAGCTCTGCTTCCTACAGAAGAGGCCCTGTGGTTTCAAGAAGATATAGGGCCCCCTTCCTTTGTCACAGGTAGTTGAGAATTGTCTTTGTTCACTTGCTGAGGGTGACAGGGATGTAGGGAGGCAGGGGGAGGGATGTGCTTCCATGATTAAAACCATGCTGCCGTTCTATGTTCATTTACCAAAGTCAGTGCCATTAACTCTTTTCAAAACCATCCAGTTGTCCTTTGGATTCCTTACTTTCAAGGTCGATATTAGCAAAATCTGGTGTATTTGTCCTTTTCTGTCGAATGATTCAGTTATAACGCTAAATCTCTCCCTCTCTCTCTTTTTATTCTTCCTTCATCTATGGATGGAGAACTCGAGCTTACCTTTTTTTGCTGGCCAATACATTTGCCCCCTTATCAGTGAGGGGGTAAGTATCTGTATACAGTGAGTATCTGTATGTTCACTTTTCCAGTTCTACCTGAACTGCTTTACTTTATTTCCCTTTTTCCAAGAGGCAGCCAAAGGTTGAGTAAGAAACTTATTCATTAGGGTTTAGTCTTGAAACTTGGGGAAAATCCGGTCAGGATATCTAAACTTAAATACTCCCCGATTGAGTAGCTTTAGTTAAATTAATGACTGGGATGAGTGTCTGTTGCCTGGAGGGCATCACAGGCAGGTCAGATAGGTGAGAAGTGCATGGGCCTTTATAATGAAAGTCCTGTCCTTGATTCCCTGGGACACAGGGCGTAAGATCCAGAAGGCTGAGGTGTAATTTATCTCTTCCTGTGCCTGTCCCAGGGCCTTAACCATGATGGTCACTTAATTCCTGATTTTCTGAGTGTGCGGACAGACGTTAGCCTGTAGGCCTGCCAGCAGAAGGAAAGGGAAACTCCATAGAAGAACAGGGAACAGAAAGAATGGTTTTTCGATTTTAGGCTACTGTGGAATGCTTGGAGGGTAGAGGTCAGTGCATTTTGATCTCTGAGGAGATGAAATATCCTGAGTTGGCAGCAGAGGAGACACCCCAGAAAAACACAGTTAACCTCTGAGTCTGCAAAGGACTTTTCCATAATGCGTGAGGGAGGGTACCAAGTGCAGAAGTTGTGTCTCCTTCAAATCCCATTAGTGGGGAAAGAAGATTTTCACAGCACCTTTTAAAGAAGTGAATGGCAAGAAACAGGATTTTCCTTTCCTTCTGCCCTTCCCTGGTCAACAATCCCCTGCCATCCCTCCCCCCGTGGGGACAGAGGGAGGGGCCCTGAGCCACCGAGTTTGGAATAATGACACCAGAGTAATAATGAGACCCTTTTCAAGGACTGATTTGTCTGCAGAAAGGAGAAGTCATCAGGTATCCATTGTGAGAAGAGTCGCCTTCTCTTAACAATGGCTCTGATGAAGCTGCTAGAAGGTTCTTATCAGGAAGAAAAGACTCCCAGCAGCAGGAAAAGGGGAGAGAGGAAAAAATGAAAGGCTACAAAACCCCTAAATCATCCTCCGAGCTCAGTGCAGTGGAGAGGTGGAGGGGAGGCACACTTCCTGAATGCCAAGTGACACTGGCTGGTCAGTCCAAATGAGCCTCTAAAGAGAGATATTAACAAAGATGAGAGGGGGTCAGCTTTCCTGCAGGCAGGCGTTTAGCAGGGAGTGTGAGTTGGGCTGCACTGAAAGTGTGCAATCCTGCTTTTCTCAGGCTGCAGGAAATAGCTGGAGGTCATAATAAGCTTATCCTTTGGCCTCTGTCCAGGGATTTTCTAGATCCAGGTCACAGGGCCACCGTTCTTTAGCTGGATTCTGGGAAGGAAGAGGAAACTCACAGCCAGCAGAAAGTCCTGATGAGACTCTAGGCCCGTTTTTTGTTTTTTGTTTTTTTCTCGGCTATAGGCATTCAATTCAGAAACAATAGATTTTCTGGGTGCTTCGAGAAGGGAGACGAGAACTGGAATTAATTTTGCACCTGTTGACTTTTGTTAGGAGCTTTACTGATTTGACTCAATTAATCCTCATCACCTCCCAAGACAGGTGACTCTGATCAAACTCTAATCATCCTGCCTTCTGTTCAAAATGCTTCATGGACTCTTTATATTAAAACCGAGTGAAGCTCTGGCCTTCCTCCACACCCAGAACTGAGAGCTTCAGCCACGGGGCCACGGCGTCCCCTGCCCTTCCTCCCACTACTTATGCGTGTGTATCTCTTGTTTTTGTGTCAGGCCAGGTGACTCCGATGTTTCCCAGTCCAGATACCAGGGCTCCACTTCCACGCCTTGCTTGTTGCTGTCCCCTCCACCTGGAATGTTCTCTTGACATCTTCTCCCACTCCATTCACTTGTTGAAATCCAAACTATCTTTGAAAATCATGTGAATTTTCCTCTTCCATGAAATCTTTATCAAAATGGGGTAAGTTCTCCCCCTCTGGAACTCCCAGAGCAGTTTTCTTCTCTCTCTTACAAGATTTCTCATATGGCCACCTTTTACTGTTATTTATGGTCTTATCAAGCACTCTGTGGACCCATGAGTTCTTCAAAGGCAGGGGCTGTGTCCCGCCTATTATCTCTTTATCTTCTAGTGACTGACACACAGTAGGTGATCATTAAATAGTGATGGAACTGGATTTTCATTAGCATTCGGATCTCTAATTTTGAAGTAGCATGAACTTGTCTTGCCATTTCTAAGTTGATTTGGGAAGCAAATTCATGGGAAACAGCTGGGTCTGCAGAAGCAACGTTTAATTGCTAGATCATCACATGGAAGAGCTGTTCCTGACTGGCATCCTTAGTAGGGACAGGGGATTTGGGCTCCTTCCACCCCTTTTCCTTCTCTAAAGAGAGTGGGCTAGAACAGTACAAAATGGAATTTATTTCACACTTAGCCTGTGTCTAGCACTTACTAACCACCTTACATCGTAAACTGGTTTAATCTTTGTAAGGATTCTTTGAAGGAGACATTATTCTCATTGTGTAGTTGAATAAACAAAGATGTAACAAAGTTAAATAAGTTGCTTAAGGCCAAATAGCTAGCAAAGACTGATATTGATCCCAAACTTGTGTTCTTGCCCACTATTCTATGCTCCTTCCTGGGCTCAATCCAGAGGATGTTCTGAAAAGGAATAGCCAAGGAACACATGTATCCTTTTAATTTCTGTAAGGTTTTGTACATAGTTTTCCATTCTTTAAGAGCTGACAAGAAATTTTGGTTTTCTATTGTTATGTGTTATATAATATTCTGGACACCAGGGCTGCAGGCTTGCCCTTTTTTGTTAAAGATGAAATTTCAAAAAAGTCCCTTAAGGGTAGACTGGATGGATAATAGGAGGTAGCAGTGGATCCTGTATCTGTGGACCCTCATAATACCTGGGGCTGTCTTAGTGATCATCACACCTGGGAACTGCTGGTCAGGCAGAAAGAATATGGGTGTTAGAGTCAGAAAACTGTGGTTCAAAGCCATCTCTGCCACTGACCAGTCAAGTGAAATTTGAGGAACGTAAACTTCGTGGGCTCAGTATTCTCATCTGTAGGATAGAGAGCATAATAACCCCTGGATTGGTTGTTCTTAAGGATTGGAAAGAAAGGACTAGATGTGATGAAATGACCACATAAGAGTTGAAATTGCCACCATGATGGTTGAGCCACAATTAATTAGAGCATCCTTTAAACATGTCTTTTAGGGACTCCTGGATGGCTCAGTTGGTTAAGCGGCTGCCTTCGGCTCAGGTCATGATCCCAGCGTCCTGGGATCGAGTCCCACATCGGGCTCCTTGCTTGGCAGGGAGCCTGCTTCTCCCTCTGCCTCTGCCTGCCACTCCGTCTGCCTGTGCTTGCTCTCTCTCTAACAAATAAATAAATAAAATCTTAAAAAAAAAAAAAACATGTCTTTTAGAAGTGTTCTCTTATCCCTCCTGAAAGGGACCAGATCCATGTGATACAATGTTTTATTTTAATACTTTTCTGCCTCCCTGCAGGAAGCTTGCCCAACCCACTCCTTCAACTCAAGGAGCACCCATTCAGAGCGCTCCTGTGCAGATGTCTCTCTGCCTGCTTCACTCCACAGACATGATCTATGGGAGAATCTTGGATAGAGGGCACTTGGACAAGGGCAGAGCAGGAGAGGCAACAATTTACCCATTTTTAAAGATACCAAAGTGTGTAGTGCTCACTTCTGCGACACACATATGAAAACTGGAATGATGCAGAGAACACTAGCCTAGCCCCTGTGTAAGGATAACACAAATTCATGAAGCATTTCATATTAAAAAAAAAGAACGGATATTTAATAACTTGCCTGAGACCCTGTGGTTAGTAAGTAGTGGAACTCCAAATCAGATCCCAGTACTCCTCTCACTACCCCCAGGAAACAGCCGCTTAGAAGAGAACTTGTCCTCGCCCAGGGAAGAGGTGACAGTCCAGAGGTAGATGAGATTAGTTTTTTCTCCTCACCTCTAATTTCCTGTGATTTCTGTAGCCCAACTACATGCTAATGGCTTGGCAGAAACTTCAAAATTAAACTTGTGAGAGCAATCACTGTTATTGGACCTCTAGGCAATTATAGTAGCTGTCAAAGGTTTTAAAGCCAACATCCAGCCTGACCCTTTCCAAATGACTCAAAAGTGGCATTTTAATGAGAAACGAAAGCAGAAAAGGTGTTTTTAATTTTTTTTAAATAAAAGTTTTTTTTTTTTTTTTTAATGGTCAAACTGACTGAATTTTCCTGCCTATCAAAGGGTATGGGTGGGATTGTGAGACTGGGGACCAGAGAGCCCAGGGCTGTTGACTTTTGTTTGTAATGGCAGCTCCCCTAAACTCTCCCACCACAAGCCTATTATGAGAAGCCCCACAGAGGGGTGTCGAAGGGTTAGCCCCCTATTCAGCTTTATACTCTTGAGTGCGTTTGGGATAGTGGAATTACCAGCGCTGGTCCATCTGCATTTTCTTCTTTATCTCTGGGTCTGGTCAAGGCTAACCTGCCAAGATGGAGCTACTTTTAAAAATCTATTTGTCTTTATATCTATCAATTATCTATGTATCTATCTATCTATGTGTCTATCTATCATCTATCTCTCTATGTATCTATTTCCGTACCAGTTTTCCAGTTTTATTGAGATGTAATGTACATGTAACATTGTGTAAGTTCAAGCGTACAAGGTGAGGATTTGATACATGTATATACTGAAAAATTATTAACCGCAATAAGGTTAGTTAACACTTTCACCACCTTGCATAATTACCATCTTTTGTTTTGTAGTAAGAACATGTAAGATCTGCTCTCTTAGCAACATTCAGGTAGTCCATAATACAGTACTGTTAACTGTCCGTTAGATCCCCAGAATTTATTCATCTTATAGCAATTAGCGTATGTTACAAAATTATTTTTGTGCTACTTTTTTAAAAGACAAAATTCACACACCATAAATGCACCCCTTTAAGATACACAATTCAGTAGGCTTTACAACAATCACCACTGATTCCAGAACATGTTCATCACTCCAGAAAGAAAGCTGTACCCATCAGCAGTCACTTCCCGTTCCCCCTTCCTCAGGTTCCAGGGTGAGCCGGGGGCTGGGGCTATGGGAGCCCGTAGGGAGCATCCAGGGCTGTGGGAGTCAGCCCCGGGCAAGCTGGCTCTGGGGTCCTGCATGAAGTCAGGCACTCACTTCACTGCTTTCATGCAGCAGGTGTTTCTCTTCACTGGTTACCTGGGCTTGGGAGAACGGGTGGGGGTGATATAAATTTCTCTTTGAATAGACCAAGTTCAATTTTGATGGGGGAGGAAGCAAGAAAAAAAGTCTTAGGGTCAGAGACAGTAAAAAGGTAAAGGTTGCTTGTGGGCCTCTTCGGGGACAGTGCCAGGACCTGGGGATGCTCTGCTCTGAATGGGGAGCGGGAAGGAGAGAGAACTCAAGATGCTTCTCATATCCTTCACCCTCTAACACCCATCTGCATTTGGCTGAACCAGTGCAATATGAGTTTTCTAACTCGGGCTTGATTTTCCTTTAACAAGAACCACCCCCAAGGATTCTTGGTGTGGCACACTGGCAACAGAGGAATAAGACATGCTTTCTTCTCCAATTTGGAGAGAGAAAGATTGATGGGAAACAACGCAAACATCTTCCTGGCACAGATGGGCCAAGCATTTTGCTCGGGGCAGATCAGTGCTAGCACACTGAAGACACACTGTGCTAGCACACTGAAGACAGTTCTAGAACCACATCAGAAGTGCTTCAGGGAATGACGGAGTTGGCTGGGAAAGGAATAACAACAGGAGCTAACTATGGACTGGCTGGCTAATCTCCTCTGGAGGGGGAACCAAGCCGTAAGGCTGTGCTCTTGTGGGAACATAGTACAGGGGAGTTTGCCTGGGCTTAATCGAAGGCTTAATCGAAGTCAACATAAGGTCAAAGACTACAGGAAGAGTACATCGCCCTCATGGATTTACAGGAGACTCTCCCTCCTTTCTCTCCCCCTGGTGTGTTACACGTTTCTCTTCTTTGTGGTGTGTACGTTTATAATGTAAGAAATCTGAGAAGACAACTTGAAAATGGCCTGAAGAGAGACCACTTGGTGTGTGCTAACCTAAGCAGATTATGTGAATGCAACACTCAAGCCTCCTTCCAATTTCATGCACCTTGATAGGTGGACACCATTTGGAAAAAGTCTTTTGCGCAAAATGCTGGAGTGTGTGTAGTGTTGGGGGCCAAGAGCAGGGCACCCCAAGATGGGCCACTTTAGTATGAAGATGACGTGGACTTAGAAATGCAATCAGAACCCAGCAGATTCAGGAAAAGCTCTTTATTTCCCCCACAACTGCCCAAAAGAATTTATATAGAGGACCTGCTCCAGAAAGAGAGTTATCACCATGGATAACTACGTTTTGGTATGAATTATGCATGGTGGACAGGGAGGAATCTAGCAAAGTCCTCTTTTTGTCCTATTGTTTCAGTGTAGCCCAGCAAACATTTATCATTTACCCTTTCTCATTCTCCCTGTAGATAGCACTCTTTTCCTTTGAAGTCCCAGATCCCTACTCCCTTCTCCTTAGTTCAGGATGGCAACTATCCCTCATTTCACCTGATTGTCTCTAGAATTTCGATGTCTGTGTGGATTCCCTGTACGTACAGGGAATTTTTCCCCTTTTTTGATTTTTTTCCCCTTTTAATCTGTCTCAGGTCAATTTGATTCTTAGTTCAGCTAGAAGGTCCTTGAAGGGGTCAGGATATTCTTGCTCCCTGACAATAGGAGAGGCATAGCTTTTTCCTTATTTCTTTTTTGCTTGCTGTAGAGGAGTAAACAAATATTTTCTTCTTAGCCTTTGAAGTTCTCCGCTGGAACTCTGAAAAAAAAAAAAAGAGACAAACTAACTAGAGAGAAGCATATGCATTTATTTAATATAAGTTTTACATGATAAAAGAGCTTTCATAAGGAAATAAAGATTGAGGGGAGCCTGGCTGACTCAGTCCCTAGAGCATGCAACTCCTGATCTCAGGGTTGTGAGTTCGAGCCCCACACTGGGTGTACAGATTACTTAAAAACAAAATCTTTAAAAAGAAGAAAAGATCGAAAGCAATGAAATTTTAGTGTGTTTTGTCATTCATTCATTCATTCATTCAAAAATTCCTCAGTGCTCGTCATCGGTCTAAGTGTACTCTTCATGCCCTTCCCCTATTTCACCCACTCCCCACCCATCTTCCCTCTGGCAAGCAGGGATATGAGCTAAGTGTAGTAAGCAAGGAGACACTCTATAAGGCCCATTTATTTGGACTCTTCTTGGAATCACTCAGTCTTGGAGCTAGGATGTGTCTTTCCCTCAGGTGTAGGGAAGGTGCTTCCCATAAGGGTCTTGGGACCTGCTTTCAGGGGAAGGTCAGGAAGTCCTCCCTGAAAGGACCCTTTCTTAAATTCCTTCAGCCTAAAATGTTCCAGAACAAAGGCACTATATTTGGGGGCAGTTTTTTTTTTTTTTTCCTTGAATCCTGTCATTTCTGAAAGAACAGTAAAATAGTGAAGGTTTTTAACTTAATTTTTAAATCCATTGAACAGTTGGCGGGTGAACAGAGAGTGTGGGGGCTCTTTTGATTGGATAAGGAACCACTGTCATAATGATATTTTTAAGTTATTTTTCTTGTTTTTTAATAGATTCAAGTGAACCATTATGAGAATACCGCCATGGCCGGTGGTCAAGGGTGATTCCTGAATCTCCTGCCAATACTCAGGAATTAGCTTTTGCTTTAAAAAAGAAAAAAAATTTTTTTAAACAGTTTCATGTACCCAATTCTAAGTAACGTGGCTCCCCTGCTCCTTTGGATACAATGTCAGTTAGGTGTGTGACCTTGGCAGTGCAGGTGGGGAACGTTCAGGCTTAGATCTTTAGCTTTTGGGTGAGAGACTGGAAATTGAGATGCAAGCTGAAGGGGGAAAGCTGGAGAGCTAGGAGCTGAACTGAGCCATAAACCTTCCTGTCAACGGCCCTGAAGCTTCACCACGGCTCTGCTTACTGGGGAAGTGGAAGCTTGAGCACCATTATTGATGGGGAGCACCCCCAGAGCTGGTCCTGAAGAAACAGCCCTGTCCTGTTCCTCCGTAGAAAGGGCTGTAAACATTTACGAATCCTGAGCACTTCCCGCACGCAGCTGGCTGGGTTTTCAAAAGCAGATTGTTCCCTTGCCCAGCACACTGCAGGCCACTCGTAAACACTGCCTCCTTGGAAAATCTGCTGACTTCGATTTCATTTCCCTGCATCTCCCTTTGAGTTGAGGAACTGAAGTTTCAACTAAGCCAACTCCTCCTTCTAGGGTCGGTAGGACACCATGAGGATGGAGGGCTAGCCCTGTGTGGTGGGTTTTTGGCAAGCAGCCCCCTTTCAGGAAAGGGCGTCCATCTTGTGTGCGGGGAAGCATTCATGGTGCTGTGAAAGGAAGCCAGTTAGTCATGAGGTAACCAAACTCCTCCAGAGTGGGAAACAGGAAGCTGAATGACACGCATCCAGCCACAGATGTACTAATTTAATTTCATGCCTCAACATCAGCTGCTCCTCTCCACTTAAAAGGAACATTTGCATCCATCTGTCATCATCTCTCCCTTTCATTTTAAAATCTCTTTGCTCTCCTTTCTTTCCCTTCACCTCTCCCCCTCCCCACCACAACTTGATGAAATAATGGGGCACATTTAAAATCCAAAGTCAGGCAATTCAAATTCTGAACTGATGTGATTTTGTTCCATTCTGAGTCAACCTCTGAAAGAGTGTCTGGGGAGTAGAAATCAAGGGGCCAAACAAAAAAGCAAGGGAGAGAGAGAGAAGATTTCGAATGCAAATCAACCTCCTCAACCCATTTGAAACAACCTGCTGTGAACTGGGCTAGAACGTATGGCCCATTAGCACCTTGTTAGGCTGTCAGAGTTGGAGCAGCTTAACCGGGTGATAATGGGGAAGAAATGGCTTGAGACCTTTTCATCCCAGCCCCAGCTTCTTCCTATTCTACCCGACCCACGCCAGGACCCCAGGCTGCTTAAGAGTAGCTCAAGAGAAAATGAAGGTGGGAGAGAACACCTTCATGAAACACATCGTGATAATTGTCAGAAGCACCTTCCTAGCAAAAAAAGAATATAGAAGTTAATTTCTGTTTTCTTGGAGTGTGGGGGTTTCATTTTTTTTTAAAATGGGAATCTTTTGGGGCTTGCTCTCTCCTGCTTCATTCAATACTGAGCTTTAGTTTAAAATTAAAAAAAAAAGATGTTAAAGACGACATGGTAAAATCTCAGTGATTAAATCTTAGTCCTCATAAAACAAGTCCTCAAATATGAACTATATGGTTGACGTGTTACAGAACCTGGACTGGATCCTGGCGGAAGAACCAAGGGCACTTGGAGACTTGGGAGGTTGGGAGGTTTATTTAACACTAGTGGGCGCAGATGAGGCTGTTCTCCAAAGGTCTGAGCCCGAGCTCAAGGAGGGAGGGGGATTTATACCCTTCTAGTTCCGCATACTTGGTAGTTTTGGCGTGCGCCGGAAACAGGGTAGGAAAGAAGAACCCGGAAGGGCTTTGACACAGGGACTGGAATTCCCTGGCTGGTTTGGTCAACTGTCTTAGAGTACAGTTTTTCCCTATGAGATGCACCTGCCAGTAAACATTATTTGCAAATGCTTTTACTTGCTGGGGTGCCTGGGTGGCTCAGTTGTTAAGCATCTGCCTTCAGCTCAGGTCATGATCTCAGGATCCTAGAATCATTGAGCCCCACATTGGGGCTCCCTGATAAGCGGGAAGTCTGTGTCTTCCTCTCCTACTCCTGCTTGTATTCTCTTTCTCACTGTGTATCTCTTTAAAAAAGAAAAGAAAAAAAAAGAATACAATACTTGCTTTATTTGGAGCAAGGATTCAGAGAGGGAAGGGCTTGCCGGAAGATCTATCATCCTCTTCTCATCCTCTGCTTGGGTGAAGAGCAGCTTCAGTGGTACTATCTCTAACATCATAGTGACTAGACTGTAGAAAGGCCATAGCTCTCGCTGATGAGATGCTTACTTCTAGATATCAAAGATATTAGGTAGTCCATTGCTAGGCAATAGGAATATTTTCTTTTTTTCATCCTAAAAATGCAGTTTATCAGGTTTAGTATGAAATAATCCAGAAGAACCTTACTGACTTTGATGAACCATTAGAGAGGACATTGGGGAGGAAAAATCTGTTTTAGGGTTTTGCTAAAAGGTTTAAGTGAGATGATGGTGGCTTTAAGGTCGGGCCTGATGAGCTTGGACTAATTCACAGTCAGTGACCTGATAGTCTTGGGACTTGTGCCCAGAGGGGGGTGGGAAGCAAGCAATAACCTCATGAATTAGTGTGGAGAAGGTCCGGAAAGAACAGTTACCGGGACATCTCCCAAACGAACTCTGCTATTTTCAAACAAAACTTCTTCGTTTGTTTGTTTATTTATTTATTTATTTATTTGACAGAAAGAGATCACAGGTAGGAAGAGAGGCAGGCAGAGAGAGAGAGAGAGAGGAAGGGAAGCAGGCTCTCTGCTGGGGTGGGGAGGGCTCAATCCCAGGACTCTGGGATTACCACCTGAGCCGAAGGCAGAAGCTTTAACCCACTGAGCCACCCAGGCTCCCCATCAAACGAAACTTCTTTGAAAGTATTTTATTTATTCTGTTGTCGCTACCAGGATGGTTTTTATGTGGTTTTGCTTGGAGTAAGGGGATAGATTTCATAACCTCTTAAAGTCACCAGAATATTTCTATGCTCCCAGACTATGCTTAAATACCAATAAGAGATAAATAAATGACCCCAGGGTATTTTTTTTAGTGTTCATTTTGGTGCGGAGGTAGGGATTAGGATTTATAATACTAAGACGATTCTTTTGTCTCTCTGTCAGAATAAAAAATGAGTAATAAGTAGCCATATTATACTTAATTTTATAAAAGTGCAAAGTAAGTGCAAAATGTTGCAAATTTTTCAATCGTGCCATGTAAGTGCTAACCACTAATAGTCCTTTGCTTTCACTCCTAAGAGAGCTTTCTCCCCCTTTTTTCTATAGGCAGGATCCCTGAGGCTAACCCAACAGACATCCGGCTATTCTTCAGGGATATGGAAATGTCCCTGGGACAGCTGTACTCTGCTGGCTGAGGAGCCCACAAGGTTAATGAACACCCACAAAGACTGAGGAGGAGAGCGGGTGTTCTTGGCGGGATGATTAGCATGCCCGCATTCTTTCCTTTGTGGTAATGATGGTCAAGAAGGTGCCTGGCGATAGAGGGGAAAATGGAGAGTTTCTGCTTCTTCTGCCTCCAAAGCTTATTAAAATTCATTTTCATTCAAACAGCCATCGTCTGATTTTCATCATCAAATAAGCACACACTGTACATATTTAACAGGCAGGAGACCTGTGCTGGGTTCATGTCGTTTTGAAGTGAAGGCCTGTTCTCTTAATGACTGTCCATGCTTATCTCTGCATGTAAATTTCTCTCCTTCCTCTTTCTTACCCTCGCCACTTTTCCTGCTACCCAGATTCTGGGATCTTTGATAGGCAGCCTAGATGCCTATTATAATGATAATTCATTTGGAGCGGAAAGGAATCTCCTCCACTCGTCTAGCTCATTATAAAGGTGAAGCCCTCGGGAGGGCAGGCTGGGAATGAACAGGCTTACAGAGTTATTTTTCCCTCGACAAGAGGCAAAAGACAGGATGGGGAAGGGAGGGCTCCTCACTTCTCCGCGTTGGGTTTTCTTCCCTTTGGAGCTGGCCTCCATTCCCAGACATGGCGATTGTCCTCTCAGGCTTCTGGGGACCGCCATCAGCTGGAAGGCATTTCGGCTTGGGCAGTTTTATACCGAACAGCTGCTGGGAGCAGCTGGGCCTGCCCTACTGTTGTCAGTGAGAAACCAAGTGGCAAATGTGAGTGTACTGGGCTTCCTGAAAGGGTGCGTGTGATCTGATAATACAGCAGAACACAAAGATGTTGGCCTCTCTTGTGGTGTGCCCGGTAGACCCTCAGAAGGCTCATTTTATTTCATTTTTGTAAACTCAAGGGACACACAAAATCCCTTTGAAAGCTTTGGGAACCCAGAACATGATCAAAAAGGGTATCAGGAAAGCAATCATACCAGTGTTCAGAGTTTTATCAGACTCTGAAGTGCCAGGGTTGCAAGACCCCCGAAGAGACCACCACGGAGACATGGAGCCGAATGCAAGCGCAAGGTTTCTTTATTGAGAGCGTGCCCGGCACGGACTCCCGTCCAACACACTGACGCAGCGGGTGGAGGAAGTGGGGTCCCGTGCCCCTTATGGGTGCAGCTTATAAAGGCAAAAACCACAAATGACCATAGGAATGTTTGATCTTTCATGGGATTGGTGCCAGGGTTTCTTAAGCTGTGCTGTTTATCAGGGATTGGCTACTTTGTCTAGGGGATTTCGAAAGCTGTTTGTCCAATGGTTGCGGTTGCCGACTTGTAAATTAATCGGTCACCAGGGTCAGGAGATTTCCAAACCGGTTTTTCTTCCCTCTTATCTGGTAAGGTCAGCTGTGGGGCTGGAGTTTATACAAAATGGAACCCTCTTTCTAAGATGGAGTCACTTCAGTTCTACAACTCCTAACAAGGTAGCTTTTTCTGACATGATTCAATTTGTAAAGTATCTCGTTACAATTATAGTCCATTCGGAGCAGGACGACAAGTAACTTCCTTTTCTTTTCTTTTTATGTTTTTCTCACCTGCCTTAAAAAAAACCTACTTTAGATCTGAAATAATCCAATTTGGTCTCATGGGTTGAAAAATCATCTGTGCATCTGCAGAGTCCTGGTATAGAGGGTGGGGGAAGAAATTAACTTTACAAAGCATATGCTGCACCAAAATATAAGATAAGTGAGATCTGGGATAAAGCAAAGAAAAATATTTCTTGCTCAGGGTCTGGTTCTTGTGATTTCTTTCTTCTGTTGAAACATATTGTATCTCCTAATTTTAGACATTTGATTATTCGGAGGAAGTTCATTCTGATGAAACAGTTCTCCTGTTTTTCAACAAAGAGATTGGGCAAGTTCAGAAAGTTTGTCTAAGCTCCTCATCTGAGTGTCTGTAAAGAATAGTTGATGGCAGGAATTGCCAGGAGATCATTTCTAGCCTTCAGGGTCACCTAAGAGTTGCCTGGCCTCACCTAATTTAGGCACCAAATGACCTGATGATATCTGACTTTTTATTGCTTTGGACACATTGTATTTCTGCTTAGGGGATGTCACTCGTGGCTGGTGGAACAATGAGAATAAAGTTGTATAGATGTAGAATTATGAGAGTAGCTGTTTCAACCTCATCAATACCAAGGTTGGCAAACATTCCCCTTTCTTATCTCTAACAAAAGACAGCCAAGGCAATGTGAAGGATTCCAAAAGAGGCAATATGGGCGAAAACATTTATTAGATTTACGGGAGCTGAAGGGAAGTGCTAAAGCGATCCATCGCCTATATTTTATGGAGAACAGGACCAATGACTCAGACTATCAGGACCGTATCTGCAAGGCAGAATTGAAATCCCAGAGTAAACTGAGAATAAGTGCATGCATTTTATAAGAAGGATCAAAGGTCAGACTGAAAAGCACATGTAAGCCTTCAAATACACTGAATACAGTTCTGTCTGTAACAGCTATGCAGCCACATAACTTTGTAAATAAAGACCTCATTCCAGAAGGCCTTAACGATTTTCCCCCCTTAGTCCTTTCTTACATTGGAAATCAACCTCCAAATATCGGGCGACAGTGGGCAAAATTATTATTTGGCTCGTGTGAAATGCATGTGTGTAAATAAGTAAAACTATGAATGATACAAAGAACAAATAATACCATTTAGTTGAGAAAAAAAAACAAGTTAGATCTTCTCTTTTGGCATGATGATGTTATCAGAATAAGTCAAATTGACTAAATGTGTTTAAAAGGGTCCTATGTGCCTCTGTGTTTGGAAATGGAGTAAATCTAAAGATGTTTGCTTTAGAATCTTAACAGTACAAAATGTTAACATGTTAATCTAAGGACAAAAAATTCATATTTTCTGTTAGACATTGATTTCTTTTTTCTTTCTTTCTTTTCTTTTTTGGCCTGTGTTTCATCAGACAGAGATGGTTTCAGGCCCCGTAAATGGTTGGTTTGGTATTTATAAGCTATGTGATCTGGGGCAAATTTATTTGTTTTTGCTTAGGCTTAGTTTTCTCAGTTGTAAAATGGGGATAATAATAGTCTTTAGTACAAAGATGAAACTTGGTAATAAAATTAAAACAGCTCAGTGCTCAATAAATGATAATAGTAAATCATTATTATTTTGCAAAAGGGTGGGTGGCAGAACCTTGGACCCTTCTAGAAGAGAGCTATGAAGCAAGGAGAAGGCATGCACCAGGAATCCTCTGCGGTATCTGGTTATTGCAAGGGATTGAGACTAAACTACTAACTCCATTGAAAAAATATTCACTGAGCATCCATCAGGTTCAAGTTACATACTCTTGCTCTCTTAAAGACTGGATCCAAGGAAAAGTTATAAGAAACCCACACAGGGACGCCTGGGTGGCTCAGTTGGTTAAGCAGCTGCCTTCAGCTCAGGTCATGATCCCAGCGTCCTGGGATCGAGTCCCACATTGGGCTCCTTGCTCGGCAGGGAGCCTGCTTCTCCCTCTGCCTGCCTCTCTGTCTGCCTGTGCTCTCTCTCTCTCTAACAAATAAATAAATAAATAAAATCTAAAAAAAAAAAAAAAGGAAACCCACACAGTTTACTTTGTTTCAAGCCAGAATAATGGGGGTACAACAGGAGAGGCACATCCATGGGACTGTGGGAGTTTAGGGAGAGATACCACCCACCTTCAGCAGGGAGGGAGGTGGTCAGAGAAAGCTTAGACGAAGGAGTGAAGACGCATCCTTTAAGAATGAATATACATTTGAAAAGCAGAGATGTTCATTCATTTGACAAATATATGTTGAATCTGCCAGGTATTCGTTCACATGCTAGAAATTCAGCAGTGAGCAAAGCAGCTAAACTGCTTTGCTTGGTGGAACCAGGAAGGAACATTGGAATGAATGTTCTTTGGATTTGGAATAAAAAAATATCTAAAACTTTATGATGTCAAGTAACTGTGATTTCCACATAAATATCTTCAAGTCACAATACCTCACTTATCTCTATCCAACAAGCATAAAATTGTGATCCATTTCTCAGAATTAGAAGATGATTAGAGGCAAAATTTTATAGATAGACATAAAGAGATAAAATCTTAAAATGGAACGTGTACTCTTCACTGTTTCCTTGACTCATCCTTGTATCCATTAAGTTTTTCTATTTGACACAAAGATAATAATTTTCTCAATATACCCATATCTATATTTATATCTTTTCCATCTCTCAATATAAATTTTCTTTTGAGAACTGCATAACTAAGTTCTTTCATGACTAAGATTCTTCATTTTATTTTCTAACTTGCCCACTTGGCACATTTCAGCTCCTGCCCCTTTATTTCTACTTCTAGTTTATAGAACGGCAGTCCTAAATATCTCTCCATAGTGCACCAAACAATTTACTGAAGGAGACAAACAGGAAATAGGACTCAACGATGCCAGCCTGAGCTCTATCATTCCTCCGAGGGAACAAGATAGAAACCTAGTGTTGTTGAATCCTGGCACCCTGCTCCTAAAATACAAAATTATTGAATTAAATGTAACACTACTATCAGCAAATCTGGTGACATCATGATTAAAAAAATAATTTCTCCTACGGGACAAGCACAGTTGTCCTTGGTCTGCCTGAAGGCTTCAGCCTCTTGGGCAATATCGATCTTCATTGAGTTTTGAAATCCCAGACGCTCATATAAACCAGATGGCCCCCCCAAATTAAGATGAATGCATGTAATTGTCATTCAAAACTCTCAACATTAGATGTTGCCATATGCATGAGGATTTTGCAGCCCGCCCGTGTCCCTGTCCATGGTACTAAAGAGCCTACCAGGACTTTTGGGAACTCTATTAATGAAGATAATAGTAAATATTAGAAAAGCATGTTTGAAAGCAAGGTTCTGGCAGTGCATTTCTCAGAGATCCGTGCACTTTATTGAAAACTTTTTCACACTGCTGATTTACTAACAGTCTCTTTTTAATTACCATCCTCTCTCTTTCTCTGATTGATTGACCTTGGGTCATGGGAAGAAAATGTCAGGGTTTGCAGGGCGAAAGGAACATGTATTTATTAAAGGCAGATAGTTGAACTGAGCTAGGACTTATCACTTCTTATTATAAAATCTTATTTTCAAAGATTTTACAACACAACCATGAAAAATTATACTCTCCGATAAAACTTAGAAATGACTCTTTGTGGGATTCCTAATTAAGGGAAAGTCCTATAACCTGCAAGTTATGCTCATGGAAAATAAGGCAATGCTGACTGCAAGTGCCTAACTATCTACCACCTATTGTGTGGACTCCTATAATTCGAAAATCAATAACTGAGTAGTGTATTTAAGACTTCAGACCTCAGAGTTGTACAATGCTTACTGATGAAAATTGGTCTTTGAGCAGAAACATTGATGGTGGTGCCAAGAAATGGTGGGGATGCTGAAGTTCACGAGGCAGGTGTTATGCATTTGTTGTACTTTCTACCAATGTCATTGTGAAGAAGAGCGTTAGTGAGTTGGCAAGAAAACTTAATGCCTGATGCTTTTGAAATCATTAAATAAGATGGGATTTCCTTATACCATGGCTACCTGAGTCCTTTGAGAACAGGTACAGAGGGGATACTTTGGTGGCTCAGGTGGTTAAGCGACAGCCTTTGGCTCAGGTCATGATCCCAGGTCCTGGGATTGAGCCCGGCATTGGGGTCCCTGCTCAGAGGGGATTCTGCCTTTCCCTCTCTCTCTCTGTCCCTCCCCCCTGCCCCTGTTCCTCCCCCTCCCTCCCTCTCTCTCAAAATAAAGAAATACAATCTTAAAAAAAAAAAGAACAAGTACAGAAATTTCTCTACATAACTAATTTTAAAAGTAAAACCAGAAAAATAATAATAAAAAAGTAAAAAACAGGGCAGCTTGAAATTCAAGATTTCTAGCCTTGTATTAGAAATTGGTCCCTTTATCTGTTGCTCAACAGAAAAAATAAAGCAAAACAGTTTTTTCCTCGAGTGGTTGAAAATATAAAACCTATAATTACAATGCAAAAAAATGTTTGAAACTTGTGTTTCAGATCTCTACAACCATTAATATGTTTGTTCAAAAAAATAAATTACAGATATTTGATTGTATGGGAAATTCTTCACAGCTGTGACTAACTAGATAAAGGAAAACAGAAATGATAATTTTGAGAAAGTACTATATTAATTCTAGTGAATGAGTTCATTTATTAAATGATTTACATTGAGTACTTAGAATAATGAGTGGCACACAGCAAGCCCTTTTACTATAAATATGCTTTGTTGTTGCTGATGAGGAATGTTTTATTATTTTCATTAAACAGATAAAGTCAGAAAATTTCTACTTTTGGCCACAAACCCACATTATCAGTTAAATATAATCTGATATTATGTCACTTGGTGATATAATTGACCCAGAGGTGCTTGGGTCACTTTCCTCTCTCCTCTTTCCTTTCTTCATCTCCATCCCATTATGTACACCTCAATATGTGCTTTCTTGTTCTTATAATCTTGGATGAAATTGTTATAGCTCAAATAAAAATTAATCATTCAAGGCAAAAGATCTCTGTGTGTGATCTAATAGTGGTAGAAGAGTCCTTAGCTCAAAGAATAAAAACATATATTAAAAGGATAGTCAGTAGTTTAGTCTGGGAACCCACAGAATAAAATAATACGTGAATGAATGAGACATATCACAAAAATGAATAAGACATATCACATAAGGGTGCCTGGGTGGCTCAGTCGGTTAGGCACCAGAGTTTTTGTTTCAGCTCAGGTTATGACCTCAGGGTCGTGAGATTGAGCCCCAAGTTGGCCTCCACACTCAGTGTGAGTCTGCTTGAGATTCTCTCTCTCCTTCTCTCTCTCCTTCTCCCTCTGCACCTCACCTTTGCTCTCTATCTCTCAAATAAATAAATAAAATCTTTAAAAAAAAAAAAGACCTACCTCCCAGAATATAATGTAAATATCTTCAAAGTAATTAAAACAAGGGTTGGCACTGGATGTCTAAGTGTTTTAAAATAATTTTTTTTTAAGATTTTATTTATTTGACAGAGAGAGAGAGAGATCACAAGTAGGCAGAGAGGCAGGCAGAGAGAGAGGGGGAAGCAGGCTCCCTGCTGAGCAGAGAGCCAGATATGGGGCTCGATCCCAGGCCCCTGAAATCATGACCTGGGCTGAAGGCAGAGGCTTAACCCAATGAGCCACCCAGGTGCCCCTTAAAATAATTTTTAAAAAGAAAATTAAAAAGTTTTGTTTTTAACTGTTTGTATTTTTCTCATTAAAACCAGAATGGATATGAAGATCTTGGAGGGTCTGAGGTGGTTCTGAGTAGGAGACAGTAAAACCTTGCTTCAGCAAACTAACCTAGAACTGATTTATAAAATCAGCTCAGTTTCTAAGGCCCGGGGAGTTCCCACTTTGTCTCTGTACAGATTTTCCCTTTTATATCTCTCTGATGCTTTCTTCTTACAGAGAGAATATGCTAAGGGCTCTACTCAGTCCTTCATGGGGTATGTGAAGCCACTGTACTCATCTTAGGCCTGAGGATCATACCTGAGAGTAATTTATAGACGTCAAGGGTCACTGAATCTTAAAAGACTCTGCTGAAGGCAATGTCCAGGATTTTAGGGTAGCCTCTACATTTTTTTTAAAGACTTTATTTATTTATTTGACAGGCAGC
>RCUC01088965.1:0-12266 GCA_003697995.1 Taxidea taxus jeffersonii
TCATTTATGAATTTATGAAATTATACACATATCATTTATGAAATTTAGTGGGAAGATATTTTATGTTTACCATTTTTCATGCTCTTCATACCTCTTCGAAAATCCTAGTTGTTATAGGTTTTTCATTATCTTGAAGAACTTACACTATAGTATTTATGTTCAGATCTGCAGGTGAAGAATTATCTTAGTTTTTGTTTGTCTGGAAATGTCTTTCTTTCATTAAATACATTTTTTACCCTTCATTCTTGAAGAATATTTTTTACCGGATATAGAATCCTGATTTGGCAGTTGTTTTTCTTTTACACTTATAAAAGATATTATTCTACTGTCTTCTGTCCTCCATTGTTTCTGGCAAGAAGTCAGTGAAAATTGACATTGATGCTTCATAAGATGCTGTTCTGCTAGCTACTTGAAAGACTGTTTGTTTTTGTTTTTTAGCACTTTGACTACGGTGTACCTAGATGTGATTTTCTTTGTATAGATCATATTTGGGAATTTGCTGATTTTTTTTGAAATTTATAAATTATTGTCTTTCACTGAACTTGGGAAATCTTCAGTCATTACTTCTTCAAACATTTATTTGCTGGCCCATTCGCATTCTTCTTTCCTTCTGGGACTCTAATTACTCATATTAGACCTTTTTTTTTTTTTTAAAGATTTTATTTATTTATTTGACAGACAGAGATCATAAGTAGGCAGAGAGGCAGGCAGAGAGAGAGGGAGGAAGCAGGCTCCCTGCTGAGCAGAGAGCCCAATGCGGGACTCCATCCCAGGAACCTGGGATCATGACCTGAGCTGAAGGCAGAGGCTTTAACCCACTGAGCCACCCAGGCGCCCCTCATATTAGACCTTTTGATATTATGCCACAAGTCACGGAAGCTCTGTTCATTTTTTTTTCAAAATTTTCCTCTTTTAAAAAAGCTGGATAATTTCTACTGATCTATTTCAAGTTCACTGACTCAATATTCTCTTTTGTGTAATATGCCAACTACATCCAAAGAAATTTTTAGCCAGATATTGGGTATTTTAGTTCTAAGATTTCTTAGTTACGTTTTAGTTTCTTTTTTTCTGCTAAGATCTCCTCTTTGTTCATTTATTATGAGTATTTTTTTATACCTTTGAGCATAGTTACAACAGATGCTTTCAAACATATTTCTGCTCATTCTAACATCTATGTCTTCTCAGGGCTGTTCTTCATTGATTACTTTTTTTTTTTTTTAGAAAATGTCACATTTTTCTGATTATATACCATGTAATTTTAGGTTATATGGCAGCTATTATGATAATGCATACAGGGACTCTGGATTCTCATATATTCCTCCAAAGAGATAGATTTTTGTTTTTTGTTTTTGTATTCTTGTTGTTGTTGTGGTTGTAACAAGCAAGTAACTTGGCTGGCCTTAAACTCCAAAATCTGTGTACCTTGAGGTGAGCAGAGACTGAAATCTATGCTCAGTTCTTTTAGCCATGGGTTCTTTGCAGTTTTTCCCACATTTGCAGAATTAAAAGGTCAGTCAGAGATTTGGGGAAAATTTCAATGCAGAATTTTGGGTCTCCTCTTTCCAGATGCCTTCTTTCTGGAACTATCCTTTCCCTCTTCATTTTCCAGCTACGGAGGGTGCATCAGGCTATTAAAACTGTCTGCTTCCCTCTGAGCTGCAGGTATCCAGTGGGTCAAGAGCAGGAGCTTGAGAAAAAAGTCTTGAAATGGGCAGAAACTCCCCAAGTGCCTTTTTCTTCTTCAAAGTATTGGCTTTTCTACTTTCTGCCTGCTCCTGGGCATTCTCCAGTGTCTTCTGGTCATTGTCTTTGATATTTTATACAGAGTTTATGGCTGTTATCTGCAGGAGGATTGGTCTCAGAGGAGCTATTCTATTGCCAGCAGCAGAACGAACTGCTTTATTTTGGAGAGAAGGAAGTGGAGTGAGTGCTAAGACTTAGCTGGAGGGATGTGCGTGCCTGTGTTAATGAGAGAAATATACCCAGGCTGGGATCCCTGTCCCAGGTCTGCTAAGGTGCTCATAAAGTACGCCATCTTAGGAAACTGGTCTCCGGGGCACAGAAGAGAGTCTTCTTGGATATGGACAGCCTTCAAGGTGACTTCGAGTGGAGCTGATTGGTCATGACCAACTAATATGAAGAAACCAAAGTATTGATGGTAGCATATGTATTTGTTGCAAGGCACCATGCTAAATATTCCATAGACAGATCTCATTTAGCCTTCCCCAGAACCTTTAAATTGGGCATAATTATAGTCCTCATTATGTAAAAGAATTAGTGAGACCTAAACAGATCAAGTGATTTTTCTCTCAGTCACACAGCTGACTGTGTGTGGAGGAAGGACTAAATTCTGGATCTGCCTGACTTTAAGGGCTCTTTTCTTATAAGCATAGTGATAGGTCTTACCTCTCTTTCCCTGCAGACAAAACATGGTAATGTAATTCATTGTCATATAAATACATAAATATTTACCTTTCTGTTTCCCTTGTCTCCTGCTTCAATAGGGAGAATATCTAGGTCAAATGGCCTCTGCAGTGCCAGAAACCCCAAAGGGAGGGAATCCCCCTAGTTGTAGAAGACATGCTTTCATCTGAGAGTCAAGGATTCCGACAGTAGACTTCATTGTTGCCAACATCCTAGTGTGATGCTGGGCAAGTCACTGTGCCTTTCTATCCTTCCTCATCAGTAAGTTGGGATACACTCTGAGATCTTTTCCAAAGCCTTTAACAGCCTAATTCTTTTTTTTTTTAAGATTTTATTTATTTATTTGACAGACAGCACAAGTAGGCAGAGAGGCAGGCAGAGGGGGAGGGGGAAGCAGGCTCCCCGCTGAGCAGAGAGTCCGATGCGGGGCTCGATCCCAGGATCCTGGGATCATGACCGGAGCAGAAGGCAGAGGCTTTAACCCACTGAGCCACCCGGGCGCCCCTAACAGCTTAATTCTAAGGTTTATTTTTGGTGGCGGGAGCTAGAAAAACCTTGCCCAAATCTTGCATGTGGACCATGAATTTAACAGTGTCCAGAATAAGTGTCATTGATATCTTTACTCCCCAGATATCTTCCCAAAACTAAACACAAATAAGAAAACCAGAATCTTAACATGGTGCTCTTCAGTCTCTGACTCCAGATAAAGCCTCCCTCCCTGATCAGTGCTGTTGGCCCACCCATCATTACATAGGGGTACCTTGATCTGGCTAGGCCACTTTTTGTTTCTAGGGCTCTAATTCCTACAGAGGGACCAAGTTCAAAGATACAGTAGTCATCTATCTTGGTAGCCTTTCCTACCTACAGAAAGAATCTACCTGCTTAACCTGTTCAGGGTGGGAAGAAAGGATTGTTTACATTCTAATTCCCTTGTAGGACTTATTTTCCATGCCTGCCTTTCAGTCACTATGCTCAACGCTAGACTCACAACATGGTGGGTTGGATGTGGGGACCTGTTCTCTGAGGAATTTATCAGTCTACAAGCTTTTATAATCAAATAAATTGAAGAATTAAATTTCTGACTAAAATGCCTTCTTGGCACCAGAATCTTGTCAGTTTTTGGAATCTCTAAGGTCTGCCTCTCCCCTCCCTCAACCCTACCTGGCTCTTTTTTTCATATATATATATATTTTTAAAGATGTTATTTATTTATTTGAGAGAGAGAAAGTGTGTGTGAGAGAGAGAATGAGAGCGTGATGAGGGGTGAAGGGGGAAGCAGTCTCCCCACTGAGCTGGGAGCCCAACGTGAGACTTGATCCTAGGACTCCAGGATCATGACCTGAGCCAAAGGCAGGTGCTTAACTGACAGAGCTACTCAGGCAGCTTCCCCACCACCCCCCTCATTTAAAAAAAAAAGATTTTATTTATTTATTTGACACAGAGAGAGAGATCACAAGTAGACAGAGAAGCAGGCAGAGAAAGAGGGGGAAGCAGGCTCCCCACTGAGCAGAGAGCCGGATTCAGGCCCTTGATCCCAGGGCCCTGAGATCATGACCTGAGCCAAAGGCAGAGGCTTAACCCATTGAGCAACCCAGGTGCAACCCCTCCCTTTTTAATAATCATGCTGGAAAAAGCATTCTGTTTGGGGTAAAAAAAAAAAAAAAAAGTGGAGTGGAAAGGGGTCTATGGGACGGACTCACAGTGTTGGAGCTGTTTTTTGGAGGATGGCAGCTTGGGATAGAGCCAGGAGAGGCCTTCACATTCTTCATCTTCCCAGAATGGCTCTAATAAGGAGGTTAGGATGATGAACTGTACTGTCCTTTTGACTCACTGTGGAACTTTAGGAAATGAATCAAGCCTTTTTGTGTTCCATGTGAAAGACAGATGCCAAGGTGTTGCCTCTCATAACTTTGTGTCAGCGGAGATCCTTGAAATATTAGGAGAGGCTTGGGAAAAGAAAGTGACCTTACAAAGGTGACATTTCTAGTCACTGCTAAAACTATCACAGTATTTAAATGGAGCTTTCTGACTTGTCAAACTTATGTCCTCAGTGTACTCAGAGACTGAACTCTCCAGTTCATTCTGGGGTTCTCTACATCAGATGTTGACATTTTACCGTCTACATGCCAAAGATGGCAAAGGGCAGACTTTCACTCGTGGGGGGCCAGATGTCACCACTTTTGCCTACAACTTCTATTTGCCTTCTCCCTCTTCACATTTCTGTTGCTTCTAAGAGCGGGGCCACATTTGCTCACTTAGAGCTGGTCGAGGGTAGAGTCAGAAAAGAACAAGGAAGGCCCTCATGTTGGCAACACTTTTGAAAAGTTACCATTTCCCTATCTAAAAGGTGACAATATTCATGCTTTAGAACAAAGATTTAAATTTCCCAGGACTGCAGCAATAATCACTGATGGATAGTTAAATGCTGTTAAATTCTCACAGCAAGAGTTTCCAGAATGGCAACAGGTAGCTAGATGTCATTTAAGTGCTCTGGGTCCTCGTTTTCTCATCTGTAAAGTGAGGCAGTATGAGTCACAGGGGGTCCAAGGTTTTGTCTTTTGCTTACAGTCCGTGTCTGTCATTTTTACTATTTTTTACGTTTTACTAAATTTTTACAATTTTACTATTATCGTATCCCATGATCATTACTAAAGCTGGCATTGCCTAAAATTATTCATTTTATTACTTTTTTTTTCCTAAACAAAATAATCTCCAAGCTCCTCTCATACTTTACAATGTCCTAAGATTAGGAAAAGCCTATGACCTTTATCTTGTTCTAGCTCAGCAAGAGACAGGAGGATTTTACCATCATAAGGACATATTTCAGGTCTGATCATTGACTTCAGTTTTCTTCGGCACATACAGTATTTTGGGAGAGTTCTAATTCATAGTTAATGCTATTTTCTCTTTGCTAAAGACCCACCAAAAATTCTAGCCCTAACTTCTCAGCAAAGTTTTATTCTTACCTTTATAGTTACTCAGGAGAGGTTTTCACTTGGAAAGAACATCTCACCTTAAGTCAATCAAAGGTATTCTTTGAGCAACTATTATATATCTAACATTATGAGCAATCTACAAGAAGCAATAGACATCAACCTTGCTCTCAAGGACCAGATGTTGAAACTGGGGAGAAAAAAGCCCGAGTACATTCAGTTGGGAATCACCTGTTGAGGGCCTTATTTGCATGGGACACCATAAAGCCTGAGGGGTAGTGCAGTCAGAGAACCCCATCATCTAGAAACTATCCTTTTATATGTGTTGTACTGGAATAATTATCAATATCAATCCCTCTGACCTTTAAGAGTGTCCTAGTTTGGGTGATAATTGGTAAGATTGCCTTAATGTTGGGGAATGGCAGGGCCTTGGGACCCTCACCCATGGAAATCAAGTCAGTAGAGAAAATTACCATAGCAGCTAAAAACCATGACTATCAGTGCTTTGATAAGACGAGACTAGACATCATCACACTCTGGGTATTTTTTAGTTCGGATGAGGCAATTCTTTTTGTTAGCTGAGATATTTGTGTGAGTTATGTTGTGTTGTTGGCTAAATCTCATACAAAGTGTTATTTCCTCCAGGTTAAAATTCTGACCAGCATCTGTGTCTCAGATAGAATTAACCTACTGCTGACACATGTCAGGTCTCTCATTTATGGGAAAGAGATCAAGAAGGAGCCTTAAAGAATGGGCAACAAGTTAACTCTAGCAGCTTGTGCAGCTCACATCCAGAAAAGGGACCTGGGGTCTCACTGGCTTCACTCAACCACCATGCCTGAGTGTCTCTACAAGCCAAAGACTGGGCCTTGAGTCGACAGGGCAGAAGGAGTTTAATGAGCAACGCCCAGAGGTAGGAAAGAGTGTGGGTTCTGCGGGGACCGCCAAGCAACTTGGCATTAGTGGGCGGTGAGTCAGCAGGTGGCAGTGGATCTGGCTAATGGAGGCCCTGGAGGGAGGCAGCAGCCAGACGATGGAGAACCAACATCAAGCAGGGTCGTGTTTTTTAAGTTTTGAAATGAAATGGGACCTCAGATAGAGCTCCATCCCTAGGGCCCCACCTTCTCTGGCTGCTGTGTGTCCAGCCACCTGATCTCTTGATCTCTGAAAACCATGTCTGCCCTCTCCAGGGCTCTGTTTCACATGCATGCTGCATGGACATGCTGTAGCCCTTGGCATGGCTGATGAAACACTTTCTGCAGATCCAGGACAAACAATGCTAGCTAGGAGGGAACACCCAGCCCTGGGCAGCCATCCCCATGTTTGCTGTCACCTCCAGATGTTACAGATGCACTAGCACGACAAGGATAAGTGATTCACTTGGTCAAGGTAGCAGTAGTGTTTACGTTCTTCCCAAGTGCGCAGCAGTGGCTCACAATGCTGGGCTGGCACTGATGTTCCCACTGGTTCCTCTGATCATTCCTCCCACTGGTGGACTTGGATGGCCCCCAAGGCCATGTGACAAGCCTGGTGTGCCACCCCCAAGCTCCAGATTCTGAAGTCCCTGCCCCTCTGGACAGCAGTGGACAGATCAGGTGATCTTATCTATGCTGGCAACATAAGTTCTTGGCAACAGAAGTAGAACAGTATGGGTTGGTGCATAAATACAAATAAGTTAAAAAAAAAAAAAAAGGCTCATACCCGTTTGGGAATGAGCAAGTAGAAACCATCGAAAAAGCAAAATGTAAAACTAGCATGAAGAATGGTGAGAGGGGCACACCAACAAGGATTTTGTTCAAGTAAGACAATTATTAAGAAGTAGATGACAGAAGGAGCACCTGGCTGGCTCTGTCAGTTAAGCGTCTGGCTCTTGATTTCGGTTCCAGTCATAATCTTGGGGTCATGAGATCAAGCCCCGTGTTGAGCCCTGAGTCCACAGTCAGTGGGAAGTCTGCTTGAGATTCTCCCTCTCCCTCTATCCTTCCCCATGGTTGCGTGCTCTCTCTCTCAAGTAAGTAAATCTTTTTAAAAAAGGAAATAGATGGCCAATAACTTTTATTTTTTATTATTTTAAAGAGATTTAATTAATTTATTTGTTTGAGATAGAGAGAGCACAAGCAAGGGGAGGGACAAAGGGAGAGGGAGAAGCAGGCTCCCCACTGAGCAGGGAGCCCTACTTGGGACTCGATCCCAGGACCCTGGGATCGTAACCTGAGCCAAAGATAGATGCTTAACTGACTGAGCCACCCAGGCGCCCCTCAGTCAAGAACATTTTTTTTGAAGATTTTATTTATTTATTTGACAGACAGAGATCACAAGTAGGCAGAGACAGGCAGAGAGAGAGAGAGGCAGGGGGAAGAAGGCTCCCTGCTAAGCAGAGAGCCCGATGCGGTGCTCGATCCCAGGACCCTGAGATCATGACCTGAGCCGAAGGCAGAGGCTTTAACCCACTGAGCCACCCAGGTGCTTCCAGAAAAGAACTTTTAAAATCAAGGGCAGATGCCTGGTTTTCAGTTCACTAGACATAAACTCTAAGCCTGGTATCTTCAAGCAACATCTCTTGTAGGCACAAGGTGTATTTTCTTCAAGTCGGGTGAAACATTTTCCCTTTACTAATTCACTTAAACGAGCTTCTTCGATTGGTATTTTTTCTTCTCCATGACAAGGGTCTAAGCAGTGCTCATTTGGTGAAGAATCCCTGAGGAACTAAGGGAGTGTGGAGAGGAATTCCCCTCCTTTGATGATTATGGGCTGCCAAGAGTTGGAAACCAGCATAAGTCCATGAGGTTTCCGGGCTGATCCTCGGGGCCCACGCTGGCTCAGGCCAGTGCTGATCACTTCGTCCAAACGCCTTGAGGAATAAGCTCAGAACTGGACCTGTGAGATCATATGATCATGATTATTTTTACCTCTGACTCTCACAGGAGAAGACCCCAATATCACAGCCTCCTTTATGAAGTTTCAGTCCATGTTTCCCTCTCATACATACCAGCGCTGCTCTAAGTGTTGTCCCTGGTGATGGGGAGCTCCGTGGAGAATGTTAATCAACGTCCTGCTCCCTTCAAGGAGAAAGTCAGGCTTGCACAGACCCACCAGCGGAATCGCTGTGCGCGTGGGGAGTGGCAAACACACAATACGACTCAAGGTCCTCCTCCTGATGGAGAATGGGAGCTTTGCAGACCCGCATCCATCTGCAGACTGACATACACGTTACTGTCACTCATGTCGTCTCACCAGTTTGTAGTCGTTAAGCTGGCTTCATTTAAAAACAATGACTTTGGAACCCATTTCAAACCTGCAGGAAAGTTGCAGGAATGGAAGGAAGAACTCTGTACTTTTCACCCAAGCCCCCTTCACCGCTGATGTGCTTGCTAGTGGAGTCCAAGTCTGGATCACATGATCTAGTCTCTCTAGTCCTGGAATGAGTTTCAGATCTTTGATCTTTATGACCCTTAAGGTGGGTTTGCCCCATGCTTCCTTATGGCTAGCCCCACGTTATGCGCTTTGAGCAAGAGTGTCACAAAAGGGATATTGTGTTCTTACTGCTCCCTATCAGGTGGCCCCTGTTGTCACCTTGTTCCATTAACTTTGTGTTCCAGTGGTCACTTTGATCACTTAATTAAGATAGTGTCTGCCCCATTTCTCTGTTGTCAAGTTACTTTTTACTTTTATAATTAATAAGTACCATGTAAATATCCATTACTCATTCAACTTTCACCTACTTGGCATTAGAATCCATTGAGGTTCCTTGCCTGAATTTATTATCACTACGATGTTTGCCAACTGGGACAATTTCTAGTTTTATCATTCCTTACACATTTGTTGGTTGGCATTGTATTACAAGGAGGAACTTTCTCATCTCCCATTCTTAAGTTCATTCATTCATTTGCTTATAAACAAATGAGCTATTCATCAATGGGTTATAATGCACTATTATCATTAATTATTTTGATGTTCAAATTGACCTAGACTTTGACAGCCAGAAGCCCCGTGAACCTGACTTGTGTGTCCTTTTGACTCGTGCCCATCATTCTTGAGCACTTGCTCTATAGTAAGCTGCTCCTGGCTTACTTTGTACTTTCCTTGGTCCAGCTCTGGGTCAGCGAGTTCTCTAAGAGACCTTGATTCCTTTCCATGGACAGTGATATTGAGAAGCCAAGATCTGGGGGCTAAGTGTGCCCTTTGGTCCCGGAGGGTTGCTTCTCACAGGCCCTCTCAGTGGACAGAGCTCAGAAATGCATGTACTTTCATACTTACACAATTCCCTACCTACATATGTATGTGGGTACACGTACCTTTACATCTGTTCTTTCTGTTTCTCTGCTCCCGCTGTCCTTAGTATGTTTCCTTGCTTGATTCCCTATATGTAGCCATTCCCCCAGCTCAGTGAGACTGCCTCTCTGCCATCTCTGACACTGTCCTTGTAAATGTCATTACTACCTGTCACCAGCTGCCCCTGCAACCTCATTCCAATACAATCCTGGCCCTGGCCCTGTTATCCCCTGCTTGCACCTGCCCAGTGACTGCTGGAAGTAGATTAGAAAGAAGAGGAAGGAAGTCAGATCTGTGTTTCTTAATTAGAAGAAAAGGTATCAAAGGCTAAATTGCAATCATCTGCAATAGGTTCTTCTTGGTTCGCTGCTGCACCACGAACTGGTATGGTACCATATGGTACCATATGGTACCAGTATGGTACGGCTACTGACACCAAGCGGTCTTCTGGGTCTCTAAGTCTACTGCAGGGCTCTAATTATGGCCAGGAGGCTTTGGGTTGGGGGTGCCTGTGCCTTCAGCAGTGCATTTTGGCCTTGGCTATAGTGGCAGGAATTGGGCTGTCAGCACTGATTCTAATGTTGCTAAGTCAGCAGAATGGTTTTCAACTGGTCTAGACATGCCTCATGCCTCATGAAAGAAGAACAAAAAGAAACAGTTGATTTTTCAGTGGTTCTCACCAAGAGGTTATACTATTCATCCTCAAGGCAGTATTGACTTCTGTTGAAATGAGCACCGGAAAAATAAATGTGTTCCTATAGTCAGGATGACGGTTACCTAATGATGAACTCGCATTTCCCGTCACTTGGGCAATAAGTATCCGTGAGCACTTCCAAGTTGATTGTAAGCCCCTTGAGGGCAAGGGGCAGGATGGTACACTTAGGCAATCGCCCACAGTGACTTGCAAGTAGGGGCTGATTAGAAGTTGATGGCTCAAGGTTTTTTTGTCTGTTTGTTTGTTTTTTGTTTTTTTCCCTCCAGTTAGACCGTTCACCATAACACTGAGTTAGGACTCATGTCTATTTTTTCTGTAGTCTACTGGCCACCTCCATCGTTTACGTTTTAGGTAGGACTGAAATCTATGAACTACTGAACTGGTTAAGCCGGAGTCAGAGGCAGACATAAAGCCCTTTTCTATTTCCTCTCCCCTCCATCCCCGCCTCTGATACATAGGCTGATAGAACTGGTGCAAGAATGACTTGATCTAGGTGGGCAAATGGCCCTGCTGTGGATTGTGCTTCTTCAAGTTCAGGGCCGAGTAGCAGGACATCCGGGTTCCGGTCAGCAGTCAGGGCCCTGGTAGGAGGCCAGCTTCGGCAAGAAACTCTGATCAACTTTCAGCAACTCTTCTAATCTCTCCGGCTCCCTTGCATGCGCCTGTCAAATTGGGGGTTGGATGTCATGCTCTCTAACCGTCTGTGGCTCTCGAGTTTTTGTACTCGGTCCTTATGAAATATTATGATTCACGGCCACATCCTGAACCACAGCACAAAGATGGCAAAGTGACAGGGAGAACAGAGAGTGAAAGTATACTGTATGATAACACTAGAAGACCTCTCTCTGGATACTAAGCTCTGAACCTCGCTTTCTCAGTGTGTGTGGGGGGGGCGGGTGGGCGCATGTGCGTGCACCCATGCAATTACAAGAACGGCACAAAACCACTTAAAACTGCCGCTGTAGATGATTCTAAAATTCATATGAAAAGACAATCCTTAGAATCGCTAAAGCAGCTGATAAAGAAAGAAAATCTTTAAAAAATAAATTTAAAATAAATTTAAAATGCTAAACTATAAAACTTTTAGAAGAGAACATAGGGGACACTCTTTGGGATCTTGAGCGAGGCAAAGAATCCATAGACTTGACATAAAAGGATCCCATAAGGGGAAAAATGGCAAACTGATAAAAAGTAAAATTTTTTGCTCTGAGAACATCCATGTGAAGAGGGGGAAAGCTATCAATTAAGAGAAAATATGTTCAAACTACACATCTGACAAAGGGCTGGTATCCAGAATATGTAAAGAATTCTCAAAACCCAACAGTTAAAAGACAAAAAAAAAATCTCCAGACATTCCAATTAGAAAATAGGAGAAAGATATGAACGGCTATTCCACCACCAAAGGTACAGAGATGGCAACTAAGCCATCTGTGAAAGGATGTTCACCTTAACCAGCCATTAGGGCAAGCAGATTAAAAGCACAACGAGAGAGTACTATGCACCTCTCAAAATGGCTACAATGAAAAATTGTGACACCCCCAAAAGCTGGTGAGGATGCAAAGACATTGCGTCCATGACTGGTGACGTGGTAAAATGGGACAGCCACTCTGGAAAAGAGTTCAGCAGTTTCTTTTTCTTTTTTTTTAAGATTTTATTTATTTATTTGACAGAGACAGATCACAAGTAGGCAGAGGCAGGGAGAGAGAGAGAGAGGGAAGCAGACTCTCTTCTGAGCAGAGAGCCCGATGCGGGGCTGGACCCCAGGACCCCAAGATCATTACCTGAGCCGAAGGCAGAGGCTCAACCCACTGAGCCACCCAGGCGCCCCAGTTCAGCAGTTTCTTACAAAACAAAACATGGCTCTAGCCTATGACCCTGCAAATATCACTCCTGGGCATTTACCGCAGATAAATGAAAACTTA
>RCUC01088968.1:0-18781 GCA_003697995.1 Taxidea taxus jeffersonii
AAAAGAAAAAAAGTCACTGGGCGCCCAGCATACTTCCAGGCTCTGGGGATACAGCTGCCCTTGAACTTTCCCTGCAATAGGGAAGGAAATAAAATTAACAATTAAATAAATAGTTCCTCATGAATTTTGTCCTACTATATAAAACTCATGAACACCCAGGCAAGTTCCCTCATGACCAGTACCATGAACAATCAGGGTAGAGACAAGCAAGAAGACTTCATGAACTCTCCCATTTAGGTGAAACAGGCAAGGCCTAGAAAACAAAGAAAAAACTGATCAAGGGAAAGAAACCAGACCAGAATGGTGGAAATGCAAAAGGGAAAGATACAAAAAGAACAAGACTATGAAATCACCAAGACACACATGCACACACAAAGAATAAAGAAATGGAGGTGTCAACAGCATCTGTTTCAACTCTTTTGTAAAACACAGAGACCAGGACAAATGGGATGGTCTAGAACCCAAGATCTTCTGACACCTCGCTTTTAAAAACACCTACCTCAAACCAGAAGAACCAGAAGAAAACACCGAAGTTCCCAGGCCACATCGTGGAGTCCTTCTAAACCACAACTGGCTTTCCAAAAACCCCCAACACCACAACCCACATTCCAGGGTTGAACTAAAATAAATCCAACTTGTCTCATGAGAGGGCCAAATGGGCAACAAATACCCTTTTTATTACCTCAGACAGAAAAGGAGAGAGACTCCTGCATCCTTTCCTATGTCTTAAAGGTAATCAATGAGGGCTTGTAAAGAGAGAGAAAACTGATGAAAGAAAGTTCCCAAACTGATAAATACCAGATTAAAACTTAGCATTAAATATTACCCAAAGTCTCAATCCTTCTGTACTATGAAAGTCTCAAAGTACTATTAGACAATGAAATTGATTGACCTGGCTTCCTGATTTCCTCAGAAGAAACTTAAGGACTTGCTAGTTTGCCAATGAATCGCTTAACAACTTCAAGTAATAAGGAAAAGTAAATTAAGTAACCAGGATACGTCATAATAAGCACTTGACTAAATGGCCCCCTCTACTAGTAGTCAGTTTAAATTATTTTAGAACGATAGGCACCTGCAATTTTTAAGTGCTTCCCTCCCCTTATAATATACCCCATATTAAGATGATTTCAGAGTTGTAATCATAGGGCAATAGGGAGCATCACTATGGGGAAGCCTGAGACCAATCAAGAACAGAGAGAAGAGTTTTAGCCCAAAGCTATTTTAAAATGTCTATTTTTTAAGATATTTGGCAGGAAGTTTTAATTTTGACTAATATAACATAATAAAAATAAATCAATGTAAACATTTAATCAGTTTGCAAATACTGAATCTGAGCACCTACTTTTTATAAAGGACTGTATCAGCCACAATTAATGCAATTTAAATATAGGAATTATCCTTAAATACATATAGAATATTTGGTTATTCTTGATCACAGAGGATGGTAAAAATGACCATGCCTTATAAACAGAGTGACCATATGTCCTTGTCTATGTCTCTTATCCCAGCATTATTATTAGTTGCTGTCACTCTCAAAGGTGTCCCAGGTTGGTCACTGAATTACAGGGTTACCCCACCACAGTGGGTAAGCAGACAGGTGCTATATGGTAACTAGCTACCATAATGCCAAGTACGACTAGATCTTTTTTTTAATGTTGCAGATAAGACGAGGCTACCCCTAGATAAAACGTAAAGGCTCAGATGTTATATCAACACGTTAAAAGCATTCTGTGATTGCTGAATAATAACTTTAAAAGGGATTTGTTTTCTTAATTCAAAAACCCAGCAGTCAAATATTCCATCATTCTATGCTACCAGATTAATGGGTTGCAACTAACCCAGGCGGATCTCAACAGCCACGTGACCAAGGAAAGAACCAAAACACTGGGGCCACTTGCCAGACTGCCACGAACAAAGGCCTAGCAGGTGGCCGGCCATCCACTGCTCCAAATTAAATCATGCTGCACAGAACATTATCTCCATCATTGTATAATGTTGTTTTTGTGTAATGTTACTCCTCACATCCAATTTTCAAAATTAAGACAAAATTGTTTTTGATGACAGGCAAGCCACAATAGGAGATAACAATGATCCAAATAACATTGTTCGAGACTCAGTGAAAAGGGCCCCTCCCAAGTCACAGGAGTAATCACCAAACCCTACCCACTCCTCACCCCAATATTTGTTCAATGAAGCAGTGCCATAGCTGGAACAAATCCCGAGGCCTAGTTAAACACCAGGTGGTATACTAGAGTAGTTTTGTTGGTTTTTTGTTTTTTTTTTAAGTAACAGATGGCTCAAACTTTTCATCTTTATGACATGCAGCATAGGACTTATGCAAGTGAAACTGTCTTCCAAGTACTTTGTACAAGTAATACAATTACTCATGTGACTCATCGCTTCACATCATAAAGAGAACAGCAGGTGAGACAGATGCCGGACTCCTGGATTATTTATTACTTTGTGCAACATATATCAAAAATATACATAAACACAGATATACACATATATATTTAAAAACAGTTATTTACTTGAGGGTATTCCGTTTCCTCTGTTATAAAATGAGGGGGCTGAATTTAATGACTACTTAGGTCTGAGTGGATAAAAGTAAAATGTTACAAATCTGAAATAAAGTCAGGACTAAGGAGAAGAGTGTGTCTAGTTTCACTAAATTTGAATTGTAGGATATTTTTCATGGAAATGTCAGAGGGAAAAGTAGGCAGAAGCTGGTTGGGTCAATGTAAGGGTATCTGAAAACTACCTCAAATTTACCAGAAGGGGTTTAAAAAAAAAAAAAAAAAGCATAACATAATAAAAGCAAAAGAAGTTAGGTTGCACGGTTTTTTTTCCTTCCTTCCTCTCTTCCCCCACCGCACAACATTCCAGCCAAGGCCCAGCCCAACAGCTTTGCCTCCCTACACTGGGCATGGCTACTGAGGGGGGTGGGTGTCCCTTGATCAAGCAGCAGAATTAAGGTAACGGAATCTTCACAGGACACGCCACAGAGCTGTAAGTAGAGAGGGCCCACCTGTCCCACCCCACTGTGCCTAGCTTTCACTGCCTCCTACCACCCAGTACAATGGGGAACAGATGGGTGGTCAGGGACATGCCCTCCCCATCACCTCATTTATCCTGTGGCTGCTAATCCGGGGCATGGGGACGCACGGGTAAGACTTACCACCCTGGGAACAGCTAGTGACAGAATTAAAGGTTGGAGGATGTTGATAATGGCCTCACCTGTAGGCCCAATGCATAAAGCAAACTCTCTTTGAGCAACACCACCTAAGCCACCACACGGGTAAAGCAACGCAGAAAACAAACAGGGCAGTAATCCTGAACAGATTCGAGAAGGGGTGCACTTACTGATACATGTACACCAAGGAAAAGCAAAGCCGTAACTTTTTTTTTTTAGATTTTATTTATTTGACATACAGAGATCACAAGTAGACAGAGAGGCAGGCAGAGAGAGAGGGGGAAGCAGGCTCCCCGCTGAGCAGAGAGCCCAACGCAGGGCTCGATCCCGGGACCCTGAGATCATGACCTGAGCTGAAGGCAGAGGCTTTAACCCACTGAGCCACCCAGGTGCCCCAAAGCCATAACTTTTAACTGGAAATTAGATCTGCTGAAAACCAGTACCAAAGTCCTCTAAAAATCCATGAACTATAGAGAGATTCCTAATACATTCTGAGTTGGCCTTAAAGTGGAATTACCATAGATATTATTACTCCTAAGGAAAAATGCATCAACTCCAGCAAGTCTTTGCAGAAGAACTTTTTTGACCTGCTTCCATGTGGGCACCTGCCTTCCCAGTGAAATATTGCTCCGAATGCTACATTTGCCTTGTCTTTGTGTGCTGTTTCAATAATCGTTACTAACTGCTGAGTTTCAGAAACCCGTACTGTTTCGAGTACAGCAGACTTATGCTAGTTGTGATTGATGGTGTTCTTTATAAAATATATATTTAGTGGATAAGCTTAATCATCCTCTTGTGCCGTAAAAAAAAATTCACTTATTGATACCCATCTGTGTTAAAGTTGAAGGAATCACCACAAAAATGTGCTCGGTAGGAGCACCTCGGTGGCTCAGTGGGTTAAAGCCTCTGCCTTTGGCTCAGGTCATGATCCCAGGGTCCTGGGATCGAGCCCCACATCAGGCTCTCTGCTCAACAGGAAGCCTGCTTCCCTTCCCCTGTCTCTGCCTGCCTCTCTGCCTACTTGTGGTCTCTGTCAAATAAATAAATAAAAATCTTAAAAAAAAAAAATGTACTTGGTAATATTAAAATAAATTAAAACACCATATATATTGTCATTTGTGACATGAAAAAAAAAACAAGTCAATTATTTTTAAATATCTACTTTTGCTAAAGCATATTACACAAGCCCTAAATTAATTAGTTCACACTTGAGGTCAGGTACCTAGCATGCCTCACAGTTATAAATACCATGATCAGTGTTTCTACAATTTCAGGAACTTGACCGTTTTGTAAAACACTTCCAGGAAAAATTAACACTTGGAATAAAGCTGACTTATAAATTTACAACTATTAATGATCATCCTACTTCTACTCTCCACTTAACCCTAGTACAATGAAAAATTATTGCAGGCTATGCACATTTTAATTGAACGTGAATTGTTATTCTCATTTTAGTCAGACTTTCTGACCCATTTATTCCAAATCTCGGACTCTCTGTTACAAATTCACCGGATGGCCACCCTGTAATGGGTATTGGCACACCATAAATTCAACAATCTATCTAGGCCTCGGGGCACTGGACTATACCATGCAGAATTCCTTTTTAATTTTTTTTTTTACAGACAGAGATCACAAGTAGGCAGAGAGGCAGGCAGAGAGAGAGGAAGGGAAGCAGGTTCCCTGCTGAGCAGAGAGCCTGATGCGGGGCTCGATCCCAGGACCCTGAGTTCATGACTTGAGCCGAAGGCAGAGGTTTTAACCCACTGAGCCACCCAGGTGCCCCCAGGATTCCTTTTTGAAAGAGTAAATGACAAAGAGATTCACAGAAGTGAGATTTAATTTGAGGAACAATGAGCAAATTAACTCTATTATTTCCTGACTTCTGGTCTATGGCATCTTCCATAGACCCTTATGTTCTACTTCTGTACTGCTGTCACTGCATATAGAATTTAGCTTGGGTCCATGTGACTTCACCTCTAGAGGCAGAGCCTTGTGTGTTGCGTAGAAAAGCATAGAAAACAAACACATCTCCCAGCTCCCTCTGGCTCCTTTGAAACCAACCACGTTAGCTTCTCTTTGTTTTCCCTTCAACAACCAAGCACACACCCAGCCCAGGCCTTTTACACTGCTGTTACCTCTGCATGGAATGTTCTTGCCCCAAATACCCCCACTGCCCATTACCTTATTCATCCAGGTGTCCACTCATACATCACCTTATCAGAGAACTCTTTCCTGACCACCTATCCAAAATAACATCCCATTTCTCCCAAGACCTTTCTTTCATTTTCTTCATGGCATTTGTTACCCAACTGAACACGATTTATCTCTTCTCCAACTACAACGGAAGCTACTTTTAAAAGTCAAAAACTTGTTTTACTGACTGTTACATCCTCAGTACTTACAGAGCACTTGGTGCAGCTCGATAAATGACTGAGTAAATGAATGTTTATAGCTCAAAAGTGCTCTGCATTTTTTTTCTCCAGCAGCAACAGCAATCGAAGTGCTTATTTCCTATTTTATTTTATCCGGTGCTTCAATCCCAGTGCCTAGAACAGTGCTTATTCTTGAGACATTCAATAATCATGTTAGATGAATACAATACAGGCCTGCTACATTCAAATGTTCTCCAAATTGAAAACAATAAAAATGGAGCATTATTAATGTTTAATGTGATCATTAGATGAAAGTTCACTATTTCCCTAATAACTAAAACTTTTGGCAGTTTTCAAAGTTTAAATTAACACCATAATGGACCATATGTGCACATCTGTGCATTAAATATATTCCTGAAAATATCATGTTTAAAGCTAATTAAATAACATCATGTTTTTAATCTGTCATTATACTCTTCCCTCCAAAAAAGCTGTAGCCTAAACATAACCAATTTTTTTATTTTATTAATTTTTGCTAAAATTATATCATGTTTTGACTAACTATATTACTTCATTTTTTCCCATTAGCTATTATAATCTTCCCCAGAAACAGCTGTTGTAAATGGCATAATAAAATCATAGCCCCACTGAAGTCCTAAGCATTATAAAATTTTCATTTCATTCAAATGGAACAATAACTTATACAAAATATTTGCAAAATCATCAAAAAGCCATATAAATTGTGAAAATCAATCACACATCTAATTCCCCTTGTTTTCAACAAAAATAACTTAGACCACATAAAAGAACTGGTTTGTTTTTTGGTTTTTGGGTTTTTTTCCTTTTGTGGACAGAACCTTCTACATCAATGTCATCACATTTTTTTTTCCCGTAAAACGCCAGGTAATAAATACTTCAGATTTTGCAAACCATATGGTCTCTATCACAGCTCCTCCACTGTGCCCTTACAATGTCAAAGCTGCCATAAACGGTATATAAACTAATCGTGCAACTATGTCCCAATAAAACTGTATTTACAGAAACAGCCAGTAAGCTAGATTCGTCTGCAGTCCAGTTTCCCAACTCCTGGTCTACACCACGCCTTCTGAACCAACTCCACTCAACAAAGCTCAGAACAACCCAGCTCCTGAGTCCACTATGTGCCAAGTCAACCTACAACCGAGGTGGATTTTTTCCCATATACTTTAGTAGTGAGACTCTCAGACATGAAACTCAACTCTTCCCCACTTCTCTTCTCTCTTCCTAATTAGAAACAAAGAGAAAGCATAGAGCTGAGACACCAAACAGGACAAGGGTACCAGGAAGGTAGAAAAGGATCCTTTCTTCTCTCTGTTCTAGGAAAATTTTAATCTCTCGGACTTTCTACTTCTTGTCCACTTTGTAAAGGGTCTCGGTGCTGTCGGCTTCACTTACGTCACCCACCCTGGCATTAGGCCATGATCTGCCTCTCAATACACCCAGGGCTAGAAAAATGTCTCTATTCCTTTTCTAATTTAACTCTCATCCTTCAATAAAGCTGATCACTACTAAAAACAGGGAGACAAACTAGCTGACTACAGTAAATCAAACGAAATGTGAATTAAAGGACGAGTAATCATCCAGAAGACTCCTCCTCTGGATACCTGGGCTATTTCCTTTATTAAGGGTGGTTGGGGGAACATCACAACTCAAAGTTCTTGGGAGTCTCCAGTGAAGAGGAAACGATGCAAGAGCACAGAGGGTACACAGCACAAGGCAAACCACCCCGACTGGATCAACGCTCCGCCAGTCTCTCCTCGTGTGGTCCTTTCTCCCCAGGCGTGTCCACTTGTAATCCCACACATCTTCCAGTTCGAGGGGCATCAACTCAAATGTCTGGAGGCAGGTAACAGAAGTGAGTAAACCACAGGGTGGTAAGGGCCGCAGCGAACGGAAGGACGGAGAAGGGACGCCCGCCACCCAGCACCGCCAGCTGCAAGGAACGGAGGCCTAGTACTGCCATATCATCCGCGTTTCTACGGAAGCTAGAAATTCAGATTCTTAGGGGGTCTGTCAAACTTTCGGAACGCAGTGCAAGCCAAAGAAAATGGTTCTACTGGGCCCAGCAGTCATCAGCTCTTTATTTCTGCTCTAGCAGAATCCTGTCCTTTCCAAACTGCAGCTTTCCGGGGTGAAAACAGGGGGTGTGGAGGGGGAGCTGCCGGCAATGAGCAGGATTCTTTAGGGATCAGTGACGAATCTGGTACTTTTAAGGTGGGCAACTGCCTGATGGAACCCAACGGCGATAAAATCACATTGAAAATTCGCTTTACTCTCTATGAAGACCTAAAAAAAAGTACCGCTTAGGTATTCCCAGACACAACTTCATAAAAAAGTCAGGTATGCTCAAAAGACTAAAATATTTAATGTTTTAGAAGTAGGTAACATAAAAAGTTAAAAAAAAAAAAAAGCCAGCCCGCCCTCCTCGGAGGTAACTGCTGAATACCATTTGGTGCTGGGTGATTTATTTCCAACAGGGTGCAAATCAATTTTGGAATTCATCTATACAAGTCCCATCTGGCCCCGAAGTCGTACAAAAGGTGGCTCAGTGGGCATTTTCTTTCTCAATATTCTGCATGTAGTCCTCCCTTTGCAGCTGGTATCTAGTCTGAATCACTAGAAACATTCTGTGGCAGAAGGTGAATTTTGTACTATAAAACAAATCTGAGCTTGCCATGAAATTTAGGCTACTTAGCTCAGGTCAGACCTGTCACAGGTCGGGCCTGCCAGCTGCTGTGCGACTTCTGTTCTAGCTTCTGCCCAGGCCTGTAATTATTTACAGTTTTGCACCTGTCAAAATCTTGAAACAATGACTTCCCTTGTTCCTCAGAGTTTACACACAGTTAAATGTACTGTTTCAAAACTGAACACTTAAGGCATACATGCGAAAGGGGTCACTGTCGAGGGTTTTTTCAACTTTTTTTTTTTTAAGCAAAAGTAAAATAGAAATGAGGTGGAAAACATAAATTAGGTTTTGATGGTTAATAAAACAAAGCAGCTATTTCCAATTTTCACAAGTACAGGAATTACCCATGAGTTGTTAAAAAAATAAAAAGAATAACCAACACTTAATCCAAAAGCCAGACCTCCCAAATCAGAATTTAGAAATGGGGGGATGGGTACATATACCTTTAACATGGGCTCGGGAAAAGACGTTTCTCCCATCCAAGTACTAACCAGGCCCGACCAAGACGTTTCTAAAAGTACTGAGTACAAATAATACAACAATATAACAAACCATAACCATCACAACAAAATAGTGACTCCTGTTACTGCTGCTGAATATATAATATGGGGGGCTAGTGCTTAAATCATTCCGTAGATGCGTAAAATTAAAGTGCTAATAAATAAAAAGGTGTATTAAAGTACTAACAAATCAAAAAATGTAACGGCAGTCGCTGTTGGGAAAGTGCTTCTTTGGCCTTCCTGACCAAGCCCTCTGACTAGAGCTGATTCTGCAACCGGGCGAGACAGAGCTCCGGCTGGCACAGCTTCTCCTCTCCGGAGTTACGCAACTCTAGCCAGAAGGTGTGTATTTCTTTAAGAAATCAGCAGCACTGGGCAAACAGGGCGCATCTGGTGAACACATGTCCACGTACAGGTAAACGCGCGATTTCTGTAATTACTCCAACACCATCTGTCATGCGGGTAGTTCAAAACCTACTCAACAAGAAAGGCAGTCTGAGGCAATTTTTAAGCAAGTACACTTTTCATCTGCCTAATAAAAGTAAAGATCAACATACAAACCTAGAAACCTGTCTCCTCTCTCCTGACTTTACCTAGGGCAGAGGCAGGCAGGTTCATTCTTGTAACTAAAACAGGATAATCCTACACCGGTTAAGAAATGCATGGATCTGACTAATTATCCTCAAAAGAAATTTCCTTGTGATTAAAAATGGCAGTAATTTATTCATCAGTAATCAATAACTAACAAGACTAGTCTCCCTAATGCATTAAAGTGTGTCACCTGTCTGCAAAACCACCTCACCATTAATTAAGGGATAAACTGCTCCAGTGACAAATGCTTTGAAATGTTTCTCAATAACATTAACTCAGCTTGAAAAACATAAACCCAAATGCAAAAGAACACAGGAAAAGAAAAAAAACACAGCAGCAGAGGAAAAGAAAGAAAAAATCCAATTAAAGATGTTTCCTACTTCAAAAAAACTGGTTATTTGAGAGGCTTGTAAAAATTATTGCAGTTCTGCCTTAAAGTGTACCTATGAACCACTGGCCTTTTCATTTGTCTGATTTATATCAGTCAGCATTTAAATAAAGTAAATATTACCATCTCACAGACATCCAAAGGGAGGCATGACAGGAATACCAAGGGCTGAATTCTCCCAGATAAATTTAATTTTTTCTTTTAGATTCAGTTCCCTTACTTGTCTTTAACACAATTTCCTCCATGGCAAAACTGACTGATTTAAATGCTGCTTTCTTGCTTTCCCCCCACCTCTCCGTTCTGAGAATGAAACATTAGAAATAAAATTGTTTAGTACGCACCTCTCATATGATATATAAAGATATAATTTACCTCTGTGTCCTCCTCCCGAAAACCTATGACCCCACTCTAAATAGGAGAAAGACATCAGATCACCCCAAGCTGAAGGACATTCTACAAAACAGCTGACCTTCTAACAAAATGGTGCTCCTCAAAACTGTCAAAAACAAGGGTAGTCTGAGAAACTGCTACAGACCAAAGGACACTAGGACGACAAGATAATTAAACGCAGTGGAGCACCCCAGATGAAATCCTGGGGCAGAAAAAGGACAATCGGGAAAACTAGTGAAATCTGAACAGTGTGGTGTTCAGTTAACAGTAACTTACCAGCGTTAATTTCTCACTTGCAACAAATGCATGTAGTGATGGAAAAGGTACTAAGAGGGGAAAGTGGATGAAGTGGATACATGAATTCCATCTCTGCAGCCTCTGTAGTAAAGTGAAAATTATTCTAAAAAAAAAAGACTGTCTAAAAAGTTGTTCACTGGGGACTCTGAATATCCATTCATTCAACCAAAATCCACTATCAGTCCCTAAACTGCAGCCACATACAATACAAGGCTCTGGGGTCGATGCAAGCACACAGGACCACCACAAAACTGAGGCTCAACTCCACTACTGATGGGAAAAGGATTACAAGGAGGTGTGTATGGAAGAGGGTGCCTCACTGACATCAAGAATACAAATTAGCGGGGTGCTTGGGTGGCTCCGTGGGTTAAAGCCTCTGCCTTCAGCTCAGGTCATGATCTCGGGGTCCTGGGATCGAACCCCACGTTGGGCTCTCTGCTCGGCAGGGAGCCTGCTTCCTCCTCTCTCTCTCTGCCTGCCTCTCTGCCTACTTGTGATCTCTGTCAAATAAATAAAATCTTTTAAAAAAAAAAGGAATACAAATTAGCATCTGCTGTCACCATACCGGAACATAAAGGAGGAGATGTTTATGTAGTTCAAACGTTAAGACTAAGGGCATTCAGTTGCCCTACTCAAGAATGCAAAGCCGAGGGCAATCAGGTTAGAATCCCCATTCCAGAAACAGCTACTATAATTACTCCATTATCAATATCTCCAATAAGAACCTTCAGTTGCTAATTAGCATACTAAGTATCATAAATGAGTTCTTATTGGTAAAAATTGTAGCTTGTTGGCTGGTGGAATTCTTGCTGAAAATGGATTTTCACTTACTGAAAGTAACTTGCTGGAGGGTTGGGGGAGGACTGGGGTAATGGATGATGGGCATGAGGGAGAGCACGTGATGTAATGCGCGCTGGGTGTTACCTGCAACTGACCAATCACTGACCTCTACCTCCGAAACCGATAATACATTATATGTTAATTAACTAAATTTAAATTGTAAAAAATCAAAAACTAAAAAGAAAGTAACAGTATTCAAGAAATGTAGACTGACTAATATCGTCAGAGAAACTACACACTTCTGAGTGAACAGGGCATAAGAATTAGTGAGCCTAGGGGCGCCTGGGTGGCTCAGTTGTTAAGCCTCTGCCTTCCGCTCAGGTCATGATCTTAGGGTCCTGGGAACGAGCCCCACATCAGGCTCCCTGCTCAGCGGGAAGCCTGCTTCTCCCGCTCCCTCTGCTGCTCCCCGGGCTTATTCTCTCTTTCTCTCTCTCTCAAATACATAAAACCTTAAAAAAAAAAAAAAAAGAATTAGTGAGGCCTGCAGCCTTTACCCTGAGAGACGGCTCCCAAAACTTAAGCTCTAAAAGGTCCTATGTCCAGTCATGGGTTTAGGAAGATTGTCTGCTGCCTAATGTCGAACATGCAGGTAACAGAATCCTACTTCTAAAAGGTCACTGCGTCGCCTGGACGAACCCTTCCTATAAAGTGGTAGTCGAGGCACTTAGGAGGACAGAGATCTGAACCCTCACCAAGCTGATGCAACAAACTATATTGGTTGCTCTGGGCCTGCCTCCCCAGTGAGTGATTAGTATATATCTCTGTGCGGACGAATGAGATTGAGCCTTGCAGACAAGATCCTCCCCCATCTTGAACTTGTTTGGCAAAAACTACGCGTTGTGAGTGACAAAGCTCATTTATGTCAAGTCACCCTACAGAAAGAGCTTCAAACATGACACCCAAGCGTGGCCTTCCAACACTGTTAACTGAAATTGTAGGAAAACTTCACATGTTTGTGAATGGGCTTCTTGTTGGTGGTGGGGGGGGGTGTCCTTAGGTTTTAATCAGATTATTAAAATAGTCTGTGATTCAAAAAGTATTAACAACCATAGCCCTGAGTAATTAAGAGTCAACCAACTATTGGTTTTTTTCTATTAAAAATCAGTTTTCCCTTAAATTACACAATTTATATCCCTCCCCCCTTGCAAAAAAGTGGCCTCCCAGTTTCTTCTAAATACCACATCCAATTTTATCTGTTTCTGAAAGGTAACTATCAGGAGATACAACTCACTTGACGTTTCAAACATCTCTCCCAAAGCAGAAGCCAAAACTTGCTTCAAGCAGCCGTTATTTGCACATAGTGACGCACCATGCCTTTCTTTAGTGTCAGACCATTTTCCCTGAAGATGTGAATCACTTGTACACCTCCGCGGAGTTAGGTTTTGCTCCATTTTTTAAACACTGTCCCTTATTTCAGCCATGGTTTCACAGCATCTTCACACTAGTGGAGGTTCCAGTTCAAACAGCCCTGGGAAAGAATGACCGATTTTCTCCCTCTGGGTACCTCTTCGGTGAGTATTTTTTCATCTCCGACGACCTGGCACAAGGAAGTAACGTTCTACAGAGTCAGTAGAAACGCTGCTAAAGGTGAGAGTGCCATCTCGTTAGCCAACCTTCCGATCAGGCAAGGCACGCTCAGTAACTGTTTTGAACCCTCATGAGCAGACACGGAGAACGTTGTAATGAATTACAACTGAACATTACCAAAAATGGCTGCTGAGTCCTCACATCATACAAACTACTGTTCAGCACATACTGGCTGCGTCAGGTTCTAACTGGGGAACGCTGGAATGAAAATGGGCAGCAGACAGGGTCATGGACTACTTATCAGAAGTTAGTAAGAGGGTCCACAGCACTGACTCAAATGCCACAGAAGCTCTTATTCCCTCACAATACCTTTCAACTTAATAGATCTTCCATTAGAAATAATTTTAGAGCTACCTGGTCAAAATTTAAATAATTTTTTTAAAACACTTTTAAAAATAAAACATTTTTTTCCTTTACTCTGAGCATGTAACAAAAGGAGTTCAAAGCAAAAAGTCTGTCTCCTTGCTCTAGAGACAGCCAAAGGAAGATGTCCTTCTGTTCAGCAAACTACTAATTTTTGTTTTCTCAAGATTGGGTTTTATTTTCTTCACTAATTTTAGATGCCTTTGGTGATGTGATTTCTTAAAGAATTCCGGGTCTGGCCTGAAGACCTCTTGGGAGCCTTGCCTTGGAACGCAGGTAAAGGCTGAGTAACCTGAAATTCTCCTTATTTTGTCAGGTAACTCTGGAGCCACACGAGTTGTACAACTTTGGGGAAGAACACTATTTCATTTCTAGGGGACTCCCTGGGATCAGTCTTTAAAGGAGGAGGGCCCCTCGGGGGTGTGCCCGCCACAGAGCCGAGGAAGGCGGTGGCAGCTTTCTCAGGTCTATTTTTTTTTTTTAAGATTTTATTTATTTATTTGATAGGCAGAGATCACAAGTAGGCAGAGAGGCAGGCAGAGAGAGAGGAGGAAGCAGGCTCCCTGCTGAGCAGAGAGCGATGCAGGATCCCAGGGTCCTGGGATCATGACCTGAGCTGAAGGCAGAGGCTTTAACCCACTGAGCCACCCAGGCGCCCTCTCAGGTCTATTTTTAAGGCATCGGTGAATCCACGTACAAGAGGCATGTGGAACTGTCAAAATGACAAAACAGAGAGTAGAACAGGGATTACCAGGGACGGGGATGGGGGTGGGGATGGGAGATTATTGTTTAATGAGGGATGGACTTTCGGTCTGGGAGGATGAGAAAGCTCCAGGGATGGGTAGTGCCGATGCCTGCACAGTAATGGGAATGTACTTAATGAATTTTTTAAAATGGTTAAAATGGCAAATTTTATGTTATCTGTGTTTTTTTTAAAGATTTTATTTATTTATTTATTTGACAGACAGAGAGAGAGGAGGAAGCAGGCTCCCCACTGAGCAGAGAGCCCGATGCGGGACTCGATCCCAGGACCCTGAGATCATGACCTGAGCTGAAGGCAGAGGCTTAACCCACTGAGCCACCCACGCGCCCCTGTTATCTGTATTTTACCACAAGAAGGTATCAGTGAAAACCAGGAGGGCCCGCACAGAGCCTCGTGCCGCACGGGCGGCAATCCGGAGTACACCTGCACGGCCAGGGGAAAGGGGAGCAAAAGAATGATGGCAGGAGCAGGACTGATGGCCGAGAAGCAGGGTGGTACAACTGAGTCAGCAGAGAGGAAGAAACCAGAGCTCCCTACAGTGTGGAGATACCACTTCCTCCAACTATAAACTGACCACTGAGCTCAGCTCAAAAAGAAAAGTGTGTGTTTATGAATCTCTGGATGGACCTATAATCTGATCAGTCGTCGAGGGCGATTCTGATAGCAAGCCCTTGCCCACCTGGATCAAAAAAGGAACATTATGGAGAAGAGATCCAACACATAATAAAGGGCCACTGGATGGTAGGCCAAATGCCCTGGATATCTTCTGGGAAATAATTCTGGATATTGCTGTCAGTATCAAATTTCATCCAGAAGCATGAGAACATCCAGTTCTGAAGGCCCTGGACAACTTAATTTTTCTCCCCACGGTCCTAAAAGACACACACTGTGTATCTCTAGGTTTCAAAACTACTGGCTTGAAAAGAAGCAGCTGGGCATTACACAGGGACTTGAAAAGATTTTCTACTTCGCATTAGAGGTAAAAAGCACTGAAAAAGGCCTTCATTCTGGTTTTTATGTCTTTCACCACAAGGGGTCAGGACACATTTCATTACCTTCATGGGCTATTTGGAGAAAGGGCAAAGGGTCATCTCTAGCCCTGGTTCCTCCGACCTCTGCCCCGTTGATGCTTCACCACAGAATTAATATAAACATGGAGAACATGCAGACAATGTAGGAGTAGAACCTTCTCTGCACAACTCCAAGGATGGCATCCCAATGCCTGGGTAGAGGGGTCCACTCTTCTCTTTCTGTGGAACTCAAGGGGTTCTCCCAGCATCCAGAATTCAAACTGTGCCTCCTAGGAAAGTAGCCACAGGCTCTCGAAAAAAACTCTTGCCAAGCGTGACTATTTTACAAGTTAGTGAAACAAGGAACTCTTCTGAGGTTAGCTCCTCCAAGCTGAAGCATAACTAGGTCTTATGGAAAGCTATCAGGGTAGACTTCAAGCACCCTCATTAAATGGATGAGATGGGACAAGAGAAGGCAAGAGCATGTCCATGGTCTTGACCTTTCAGGAAGGCACGGGCGAGAGATTAAGGCTGCTCTTGCAGGGGGTGCTAGGAAGCCATCAGTAGGAGGCACGGCAACTAAGAAGAATTAAGTACAGAACATCTGTCTTGGAAGGAGCGCATCTATCAGGAAAGGTAATGGTCACTTGTCCTGTTCTTTACTCTGTGTTTCTGAGAAAGAGGAAAATGGTTGTTGTTCTTCTTGTCTTAATGAAACACATAGTTCAAATAGCTGTTATTGTTGTTTTAAGAAAAAGCCTGAAATCAATACAGCTTTTACTGCATCTTTCAAGTATCACAAGTAAGTCTGAAAAATCATCCGGCATCTTGCTGATTTCAGATGGCTTAGATCTTACTCATCAGCGTGCTGAACTGTTCGTTTTTCAGAAACATAGACACCAACCAAAATTTTTCTGATATCCTCGTTTTTAACTGTTGTGGCTTGTTGAATCAAAGTGGCTGCGTTTGATACTAGTTCGATGTCATTTCCTTCAAGCATGAACTCATGTATCTGGGTCTGGGATACCGAATAAGCAACACCCGGCCTCATCGGAACCCCGCAGATGTGTTGTTGGCCCAAGAAACTCCAGAGTTCAACAGGAGAGCCCTTCTCCTGAACAACAGTTCTGACGGGGAAGCGAGCATACACAGACCCCATCCTGTAGTGGAAACCCAATGCACTGCCCTCGGCCATGTTCTGTGCTTGACAGAAGAGAGTGCAGACAGTAGCCAGCTCTGTTCCAGTCCCACCATTTGTCAACTCGGAGCCTCTTCTTCTTTAGAAGACTGAGTTCTACGTCAATGGACTGACGTCCCTTCACAGGGTTCCTCTGGGGACCTTCAGAGTAACACGTGTCTCTTCAGGGTGATGTGGACGTTTTCTGGAAATGTTGACAGTCTCACTGCTGAGAATGGGCTTCACTCTTGCGGCTGATGTGGCCAAGAGCTAGGTGAGTTCTGTAAGTTTAGACTCAGAGGGATTTCAGTGACCTGATCTGAATAACAAGAATCACCTTATCTCAAGTGGCTAAATTATCAGAAATACTGTCTGACTAACCAGAAAAGGCATAAATATTTGCACACTTAAAATATTTGTCATGGGAATGAGAAGAGAGGATGACAGCGAGAGGCTGCCCTAGAGCCTGGAGGGCCACCCCTCCGATGGCAGCTGAGATCTCACGCCTTGCTCTGTGGCAAGTTCTTAACGCCGTCAGCAGCTCCAACGTCTCTTAATTGTGACCCCTCAAAATACTGTTTTTCCAAATTTGTCCAGAAGGTTTTGTTAAAGAATGACTCACCTTCTGGCCTGCTAAAACCACCACTAACAACACCCTAAAAATGAAGCCTCAAAAAGTAAGGTGTCCTAAAGGAAAAAAAGCAAAATGATAATTACTATAAAGTCTCAGAGCCCTATTCCCTAGCAGTGAGCTTTCTACAGCAGCTTTACTTTAGGCTTCAAGATTTTAAAACCATAAGAATAATGAAATTTCAGAGTGCCAAAAACTAAGTCCTCTGTGACCCAGACAGAAATTCTGCGGAATACCAATCAAAAACCCAGAGCAATTCTTAACATTATAGATAAGCATTTAAAAGAAGATGAAGAAAACCAGAGATGAATTAGACTTATTTATTAGTTGTAGACAGAATTCACAAGATCCCCTGATGTTTGGACTCCAAACAGAAAACTACCTAAAACAGTTATAAAACTCCAGGTGAACTCTGAGGTTAAGTAACAATCAGAGAATACTTTCATGCTGGTCATTTTGGAAGTCTTTAGTCATTTTGACATTTTTAAATTCAGAGTAAAATCCTGGCAGAGAAAGAGTGTAAAGTGTCCTCAACTTCATGTCATCATATGTCCTCTATGAAGGCTGACTTGGAGGACAAATTTTTAAGAAAGGAAAAACTCAGGACACCTGGGTGGCTCAGTCTGTGGAGCATCCAACTTAATTTTGGATCAGGTCATGATGTCTGGGTCGTGGGCTAGAGCCCCATGACAGGCTCTGTGCTCAGCGGGGAGTCTGCCGGAGATCCTCTCTCTCCCTCTGCCCCTGCCCCTCCCCCTGCTCATGCTCTCACACTCTCAAATAAATAAATAAATCTTTTTAAAAAATAAATAAATAGGGGCACCTGGGTGGCTCAGTGGGTTGAGGCCTCTGCCTTCGGCTCAGGACATGGTCCCAACGTCCTGGGATCGAGCCCCGCATCGGGCTCTCTGCTCGGCAGGGAGCCTGCTTCCCCCTCTCTCTCTGCCTGCCTCTCGGCCTACTTGTGATCTCTGTCTGTCAAATCAATAAATAAAATCTTTAAAAAATAAAATAAAATAGAATAAAAAATAAATAAATAAAATAAATTTTAAAAAAGGAAAAACTCCTAATAGGTAGACAGTAACCTTATGTAAACGTCCCAGTGTCCTGGTATTAACAACAAAAGCAGTACCCTGGCTTCTCTACTCAAGGGGTATGTCCTCCCTGGCTTCTCTACTCAAGGGGTATGTCCTCCCTGGCTTCTCTACTCAAAGGGTATGTCCTCCCTGGCTTCTCTACTCTAGAGGTATGTCCTCCCCTGGCTTCTCTACTCTAGGGGTATGTCTTCCCCTGGCTTCTCTACTCTAGGAGTATGTCCTCCCCATTTTGAAGACAAGTAGGAGGAAAGGAAAAAAAAAAAAAAAAAACAGACTGAAGCACATTCTGAGCCGCCCTTACACTGCCGTGGAGCCCACACTCTGGTACAACACTGTCCCGTACTACATTGACAATGTACTACACTGACAACTGAATACCTGCTCCAGCCCAGCAGGGCTGCTTTCGGCCCTTTCCGTAGCTGTGACTCTCACACCCCTCTGAAGATACACGGCAAGAGTGGCGGCAAGAAGACAAACTGGCAAGCGCTGAGGCCACTGGTTAAGAGCATTAATAAGGAAGTTTAATAAAATTACAGAGTCAATTAAGTGTGTGTGTTTGTTCTGCCAGCTCGGACTTTCACACAGGCTGGTCCTCCTGCTCCCCTTGCCTCGGACCATGATGCAGAGCAAGCTGCATTATCCATCACCTCTCGGGCCCCGACAAGCAGAAGGCAGGCTGGCCCCACCACGCCATCTGCACGTGCACCTGCGCCCAGCAGCAGCGGCTGCTCACAATCTGCCGGCCCAGAGATGCCCTGGCCCGGAGGGCACCACTGTGAACTCAGAGTTTCCGCAGGAACTAGTCCAAGGATTCAGAAAGAAAAGCTGGAGAGGGCCAAAGACAAGAGACAGGA
>RCUC01088972.1:0-12234 GCA_003697995.1 Taxidea taxus jeffersonii
GGCCTTGAGTTGCTCCCCACCCCTGTGGGTCCTGTGGGCTGGGAGCTGCCCCTCCTGATCTGAAGGTGTAGGGGTGAGGCCACAAGATCTAGACCCATAAGCTCTGGCTTTCATTAGGACTCCGACTCTCCCTAGCTCTGTATCTTTGGGCCACTCCTGTGACTTTTCTGTGTGTTGATGCTCTTGTGGATCCCAATGCCGGTCGGGTTTCCTTAAACTACCTAGTCTACCATTAAAACTCAGGATCCTCCAATATGTGCAGACAGAGTTTCTCTCGCCTGGTCTTCAGCCCTCATGGTAGGATCGCCGGGCCCTATCCCCCTTTAAAGATCCTCCCCCAGCTGTATCTAAGACCCTGGGAGGAACAATGAGGTGTCCAAGAAATGGAGAGATGCTGCCATTTCTTGGAGCCTCTCCATCAGGGGCTGGTCAAGGCTTGGCAAATGAATCACCGCTGCTGGTAATGCCCACTGTGCCTTCTGTTGCTACAGCAACCCCTCTGACCTCCATCCTGCGGGGATCCTGGATCATCCAGAACCCCAGCTCTCCGCTAAACCCAGAGAACATCTTGCTCCGTTCCTGTCGTGTTACAGATGTCCAAGGCTCAGTGAGGTGGTCTGGACTCCTAAAGTCCCGCAGAAATTGTGCAGAAATGGCTCCTTTTATTTTCCTGCTGGCTTTTTCCTTTCCCACCCCAACCTGTTCTTCCTAGGGTAAATTCCTTTATCAGGGGCAAACAGTCCCCGAGTAGGTGTGTCAGCCTGTCCTCCAGGGCCATGCTTCTTAAACCATCAAACTACCAGCCCAAAGCAAACCAGTGTGACTATAAATACATACAAATGAAATTAAGTAAAAAAAAGAGAGAAGTTACATGAAAAAAGGCTATAAAATAGAAGTCCAATTTTTAAGATTCAACACAAAATTTCTCCATCAAACTGCTGTCAAAGTTTCTAAATGTGTGCTCTCAAATTTTCTCCTTAATTTGTCCCAAATGGGAAACAAACGGTTCATGGACCTGTTTGGGTCTGCTGAGCATGGAGATCTAAGTCCTCTCCCTCATGTGGGTACACCCCTGACAGCCTGTTAGATATGAGGATGCTCTGGTTCTACCCCGTATCTACTGAGTCAAAACTGCATTTTTTTTTTAAAGTAGGCCCCATACCCAACCTGGGGCCCAACATGGGGCTTGAACTCATGATCCTGAGATTAAGACCTGAGCTGAGATCATGAGTTGGATGTTTAACCGACTGAGCCACCCAGGAGTCCCTCAAATCTGGATTTTAAGATTCCCGCGTGACCTTTTATGCCTCCTAATGGAGGGCTGGAGGAACCAGCCCCCTCAAGCGACCCTCCGGCTTTGGCTGAGCCCTCCCTAGTCCAACTATTAATCCTGTGTCAGGGAGTTGTTGAGAGAGTTTCCCTCAGGTTTGTCATTTTTCTGTTTGGGACCCTATCAGTTACTGAATGCTGAGTGAGCCCCCAAAATTACTGGCTTCAAACAAAGTGATTTATTCCTTCTCCTGATCCTGGGGGCTTGCTGGTGGTTCTGCCGTTGGTCTATCCTGGGCTCTTTCAAGGCTGGGGCCAAGTCCTGGTAGTCTCAGGAGGCAGTGCGAGGATTCAAGAAGGGTGCTGCTCTTCTGGGCGCTTATATAATCCTACTCTACACTTTTTTGAGGATGAGGGGGAGGTCTGGGGCCGCTCTGATGATCTCTCAGCCTGACTCCTGTCCTGCCAGGGCCCACCCCTCCCCCTCCCCCTCCCCCTCCCCCGCCCCCACTCCAAGGTTCCTAGGAAGCCATACTCCTGAACCAATGCGATTTAAAGCAGGTATCCCAGACACACAACTCTCGTGACAGAAGGCACTGTCCCCTATGGTTTAGGCCTGAAGCCCAAGTAGGGCCCAAGTCTACTTCCCCACCCAAATACAGAATCAGAACTAGAGAAGCAGAGACAGACAGACAGATGTGACTGAGCCTGACCCAAAAAGCTGGGACTTTTCTAAGTCAGCTGATTACATGGAGGGAGGAAGCTGGTCAGGCAAGAGACAGGGGCTGCCAACTGGGCGCTGGGGTCTGATTGGCATTTTGAAGGCCAAGCATCATGTGGTGGGTGTGGGGCTATCCCTTCTCCCAGGGAGACTCTGCCTTTTGCCCCTTGCTGCCCATGGCGGGTCATTGTGCCCCGATGTCTTCTGGAGAGGCTGTTGCCAGCTGGGAGGGCTGGTCCCAAGGCATGGCTCTGGCCTTTGCTGCCACCTTCCCATCTCTTCTAGAATGACCCCTGGACTCCTATCCTGATCTCTGTCCCCCACTCACCATGTGATGTTCCCTCCAGGTTCCCTGGGACCAGAGATGATTTCTGCCCCTGTGAGGATGTGTCCCCGGCACCCAGAGCCTGTGCCCCTGGCTCACCCCCTCCCTGTGTTGAAGGAGGCCCTGGAAAAGGTCAGCAATGATCCAAGAGGGACCTGGGTGTGTGGGCTAGGCCTGGGTGATGAAGAGGAGGGCACATTCTGGGCGCTAGCAGTGGTATTTCCTCACTCATTCATTCATTCATTCATTCAACATACAATTCTTGAGCACCTGCTCTGTGCTAGGCACCAGGGAGACGGCAGGAAGAAGGTTCTGTCCTGCTGTAAAGAAGTACTAGTCTGGAAGGGACAGAACAGTCAAGACAAGTAACATCGATAACTGGAGGGGTGAGAGTGAGGGTAGGGAAAGCACAGAGAATTGGCTATGGGGTCAGCAGTGTCTACACTGAGATGTGAACAATTAGATACCCAGATGATATGCATTTATACAGTAAGGGAGCTTGGGGGAGAGAAGCGTGTGTTCTGTAAAGAGGGGCCGGCACATGCAAGGGTCCAGGGGCAGCAGAGTGAGGGCAAAGCACACACAGAGAGCTACGGGGAAATTCAGGCCGGTGGGGCCAGAGGTGGGGGAGGGAGAGAGGGGAGGTGTGGGGAGGACAGAACCCCGACCCCTGGAGACCAGGGCCATATCATTAAACACACCCTATAGTGTAACTGTTAGTGCTGCTAGCACGTGGCAGCCAACACGACACGGGACTGTTGGCCAGAGCCGGTCTGTGCCTGTCAGACCCCACCCCGGGTCACTCACCTCAGGAGACACACACACAGATGAAACACGACCGGAAGTCTACAAGCAGCAGCACGGCGCGGGGATATGACCCTGTCGTCTGGGACGGTGGAAGGGAGAGACGTGCACACAAGAGAAGGCGTAGGCCAGTGCAGAGAGACACCATCACTGCCTACAAATATGTGAAAAGTTTAGTGATGGAGAGGGAGCAAAGGGATGCTCTGAGGCTCCAGGGTCAAGGTCAGGAAATGAAACAAAGCAGCAGTGATCCCCATGGCTGCCCTCTAGTGAGCACCTAGTATCTGGGGACCTCTCTCTGTGAACCTGAGCCTCGGTCTACAGAGGAGGACAGTGAGGCACACGGAGGCAAAGCTAGCGCCGGGCCAGGAACCGCAGGTAGACAGAGCTCAACTCCTGATCTGCAAAGTCACTCGGCAGGGCGGTCTGGCTGTGAATTAGGAGCGAGGGCTGGAGTACGCCTGGGCTTTGAATCGTGACTCCACGAACCATTAGCCACTTGGGCAAGCCACTTTGGATCTCATGGATCCACTTTTCTCATCTGTAAAATGGAGAGAAGTGAGCACTGACTTGTTAGGAGGATTAAGTGAGACAATGCATGAAAATAACTTTATATGATGCCTGGCACATGCCAAGTATCCAACAGATAGAGGGGTTCTCACCAGCACTGCATTTTTATTTTTATTTTTTTTAAAGATTTATTTATTTATTTATTTGACACAGAGAGATCACAAGTAGGCAGAGAGGCAGGCAGAGAGAGAGAGAGGGAAGCAGGCTCCCCGCTGAGCAGAGAGCCCGATGTGGGACTCGATCCCAGGACCCTGAGATCATGACCTGAGCCGAAGGCAGCGGCTTAACCCACTGAGCCACCCAGGCACCCAGCACTGCATTTCATTATTGAAAACAATGTCTTTTCAATGTTCAGAAAGGGCCTGTGCACCCTCTATCGTGAATTCTCCAACATTAGGGGGTCAGAACGGGCCTCCTGGAGTTGCTCTAGGGCATTGCAGGGTTCAACGAGACCAGCAGTTTAACCCCTCCCTCCTTTTACATTTTGCTGAAGTAGTATTTCTTTGAACAAAAATCTTATGAGGGTGGCGCCTGGGTGGCTCAGTGGGTTAAAGCCTCTGCCTTCGGCTCGGGTCATGATCTCGGGGTCCTGGGATCGAGCTCCGCATCGGGCTCTCTGCTCAGTGGGGAGCCTGCTTCCCCCTCTCTCTGCCTGCATCTCTACCTACTTGTGGTCTCTCTGTCAAATAAATAAATAAAATCTTCAAAAAAAAAGTCTTATGAGGAAGCCCTACACAGAAAACACATTTAGTGGAGCTGGTCTGGTTGCAAGTGGGTGGGGGTCCCGTGCCAGGGGGTCTGAGAACCGGAGGTCTGGAGACTCCAGCAATAGTGGGGAGAGAATGGAGGGGTGCCAGACCGGGGCTTCTGTGTGCAGGGGGTGGTGTGGGAGTGGGCCGGGCGTGCAGAACAAGGCGGGGGTATCTCGGCACCTGCACCCTGAGCCTCCTGCTCTCCTCCTCCAAGGTGGACGGGATCCTGCATCAGGCACTGTCTGCCCCAGGCCTGGCTGCTATGTCTGCGGTGGTCATCCACGATGACACTGTGCTCTGGACTGGGAACTTCGGGAGGAAGAATGGCTCAGACCCAGCCTCTGGGCCCCCCAATGAGTACACCATGTACCGGTCAGCTGGGTGACCACTAGAGTCCTCTGGAGGGGGGCAGGGATGGAAGGACAAGGAGACCGAGGAGGTAGGGGGATTCAAGAGAATCATGACAGTGGGTCCAAGCTGCCAGGGCCTGTTATTAAGTCCTGACAATTTATAGATGAGGAGTCTGAGGTCCAGAGAGAACCAGAGAGTGCCCAACATCACACCACAGGAATAATAGGTCAGGAAGGAATCCCTTCTGGAGAGCCCTTAGCCCCAGACTTCCCTAACTAGAAAAGACTCCCTGTGTCTCATCCCCCCTGCCCTTCTATCTGCCACAAAGGGACTATAACCTGTTCCTGGTCCCTTGCCCTAGGTCCCTGTCAGTCAGTAGCAGTGGTCCAGATGGGAGAAACGTGGGACCCTCTGCTGCACAGGCAGAGTCTCCCCTCTGAGGAGCTGCCTGTGAGATCCTTTAAATTGACCATGCAGAGTGAACATGGTCACTCCCGGAGATACTGCGAGGATGACAGAGGTTCCAATCACACTCCACCTGGTATGTGCCAGGCACTGGGCCAACGATTACATTTGCTGTCACTGAACACGTACATACCTGCCGGCTTTGCTGCCAAGCATTCTACATGCCCAATCTCATTCAATCTTTACTACAACCTATGATATGGACAATGAATCTTAGAGAGATCTAGTGCTTGCCCAAGACCACTTGGCCAGTGTGAAGCAGAGGTATGAGCCCAACTCACGTCTGTCCCAGATTGGGAAGGGCCTGTGTTAAGGCCTGTCATGGGGATAGGCCAGGAGTGTGCCCCCACCACTGTGGTATGTTCTTAAACATCCCAATGGCAGTTTTACAAAGGTTGGTGAATTTCCGTCTGAGACACTGGGCAAGGGTGGACTTGGTGCTTTCCTAGAACCCTAGAAAGTTGGGGGGTGGGGGTTCAGGGTGGAGGTGGGTTGTAGGGCCAACTGCATGTCCTCTGCACCACTGTGCCCTTAACACTGTCCAGGATCTCCAGCATCTCCAAGATCTTTCCAGTCCTCATGTTGTACCGGCTGTGGGAGGAGGGCATCGTGGCCTCCCTAGATGACCCTCTGGAGAGGTATGCCAGCACCTTCACCATTAACAACCCGCTGGGCATGGCATCAGCCCCTGAACAGAGCCTGATGGAAGGGCTGGAGCAGGTGGGCCCAGCCCCAAGGCCTTCGCCGGTCACCCTCCGAAGGATGGCCAGCCAGCTCTCAGGTGAGCAGCTCTCAAATTTCCTAGCTCAACCCAAACCATTTTAGGTGTGGGAACTGAGCAGCAGGCCCTCACCCAGCCTGGCCATCCCACCCATTCCACGAGCATGCATTCTCCAGGCCAGGCCGGAAAAATGGGAACACCTAAATATCTACGAGTGGGGAATGGCTCAAAAAACTAGGACAGGGCTATACAATCAAATAAGATGCAGCTCCAGAAAAAAGGGTAACAGTGTTCTTTATGTACCGAGATGGAATAAGATATAATATTAATTTAAGTGGGACAGAAAAGCTCAAACAACATGTCATATGCTACCATATGAATGGATAAAACAATATACACACATAGGGTGCATATGGGTGTATGAAAGTGTATGTGTAAGAAAGTATAATGTACATATTACATGACACACCTACATAAACTATATGAATATACACATATCTGCCATTCCATCATTTCAAATGGCCTGAGGTCTCAGTTGATGGATGTGTTTGGTTATCGCTTCTGAGCCCCAATGGTGTACCCAAGCTCATCGAGAGGATGGAGCCACCGGAAGTAGCTCATGTAGGACAGGATCAGTCTTCTCCTTTTTTTTAAAAAAAAGATTTTATTTATTAGCACACATACAAGCAGGGGGAGGGGCAAAGGGAGAGGGAGAAGCAGACTTCCCACTAGCAGGGAGCCCGATGCAGGGCTCCATCCCAGGACCCTAAGTTCATGACCTGAGCTGAAAGGGAAGATACCAACTGAGCCACCCAGATGCCCCAGGATCAGCACTGAAATTCCATCTCTGCCCTCTCCCAGCTGTGTGATGTTCGGCAAGTCATTTAACTTCTCTGAGCCCTACTTTTCTCCTCTGTAAAATGAGTGTGGTTTACATTATTCATGGGGATTAAATGAGCTAATGAGTGTAAAACACTCAGCAGGGCACCTGGCACACAGCAGGCCCTTGTCAATGTAGTTTTGGTTATTATAGCCAGGGTTGGACCTAGGTTTGGTGGGACCTCATGTGGATATAATTCTGGGGGCCCTCTTTAAGAATATATTGTTATGGGGCATGGGGGTGGCTCAGTGGGTTAAAGCCTCTGCCTTCGGCTCAGGTCATGATCCCAGGGGCCTGGGATCAAGCCCTGCATCGGGCTCTCTGCTCAGCTTTTTCTTAAAAATAAAAAAAAAATTAAAAAAAAATATATGTATATAAATAAAAAATATATACACATATATGTATATGATACATGTATATATATTTCTTAGAAAACTATATATATAGTTACAAAATCAAAATTAGATACAGGCCTTGGAAGGGGCCATGCAGGGGAGGAGCCTGGAAGCGTAGGCTCTTCTTAACCTCCCCCCCACTTCCCCCCCGGGGTTAGAATTCTGACTCCAGGGCTCCCTCTAGGGCCTGTTTATCCATACCCAGGGACCCCAGCACCCTGTGCTTGGTTAGTTTTTTTTTTTTTTAAGTTTTTATTTATTTATTTGACAGACAGAGATCACAAGTAGGCAGAGAGGCAGGCAGAGAGAGAGGGGGAAGCAGGCTCCCTGATGAGCAGAGAGCCTGATGTGGGGCTCGATCCCAGGACCCTGGGATCATGACCTGAGCTGAAGGCAGAGGCTTTAACCCACTGAGCCACCCAGGCGCCCCTGTGCTTGGTTAGTTTTAAAATATTCCACATGTCTTCTACAATCCCAAGGGGCCAGCTGAACCAACGGCTGCCTGCATATCTCTGTTCTAGGCTCTCAATGTCTTCTGTGATTGACTCTTACTGTTATCTGGAGCTCTCTCCCATTCCTGGAGCTTTTCATCCCCTCTCCAAGTTAAGCCTTCCAACACCTCACCTCAACACAACACTACAGCAAATGCTTCAGCCCATTTAAATATGAGCAAGTAGAGGCTCAGAGAGGTAAAGTACATGGTTTGTGGCCACACAGCAAGAAGTGTCAGAGTCAGGGGGTGCCTCGGTAGCTCAAAGGTTGAGCATCCGACTCTTTTTTTTTTTTTGATAGAGAGATCACAAGTAGGCAGAGAGCAGGCAGAGAGAGAGGAAGAAGCAGGCTCACTGCTGAGCAGAGAGCCTGATGCGGGGCTCGATCCCAGGACCCTGAGATCATGACCTGAGCCGAAGGCAGAGGCTTAAACCACTGAGCCACCCAGGCACCCCAAGCATCCGACTCTTGATTTCAGCTCAGGTCATGATCTCAGAGTTGTGGGATCGAGCCCCATGTTGGGCTTTGCGCTGGGCGTGGAGCCTGCTAAAGATTCTCTCTTTTCCTTTCCTCTGCCCTTCCCTCCTCTTCTTAAAAAAAAAAAAAAGAAAGAAAAGAAAAGAAGAAGTGATAGAATCCAAACTTAAACCCAGGACTCAAGACTCCATCTCCCAATTGCTTAACCCAAAAGCCTTTGAGTCACCCGGATACCTTCAATCTCCACACCCTCCACCTCTCCTCCAGTAGCAAATTCTGTTGGCTCCCCACTCAAAATATACCCAGAATCCAACCACTCTGCTGCTAGCATCTGAGTCTAAGCCACCATCAATTAAACATGGATTTTTCAAGTTTCCTTACAGGCTTCCTTGCCTCTGCCACTGCCCCCCTCCCTACAATGTCTGTTTTCAAATAGCAACTAGAGCAATCCTGATAAAATACATGTCAAATCACATCACTCCACTGCTCAAAACCCCTGTGGTGGTCAAATCCCACTCAGAGAAAAAGCCAAGTCCTTCTAGCGTCCTCTAGCACCCTATGGCATATTCCTGTCATCTCTCAGCTCCAAAGTCCTCCCCTTCTCACTCCTCTTCAGCCACACTGGCTATTCCTCACTGGTCCTCAAACATGCCAAGGTGGGACGCCTGGGTGGCTCAGATGGTTAAGCCTCTGCCTTCGGCTCAGGTCATGATCCCAGCATCCTGGGATTGAGTCCCACATCGGGCTCCTTGCTCGGCAGTGAGCCTGCTTCTCCCTCTGCCTCTGTCTGCCTGTGCTCGCTCCTGCGCTCTCTCTCTGACAAAAAAAAAAAAAAAAAAAAATCTTAAAAAAAAAAAAAAACATGCCAAGGTGTTTCTGCCTCAGGGCTTTTGCACTAGCTGTTCCCTCTGTGGGAGACATTCTTTCCTCATACTGCTCTGTGGCTCCCCACCCCCCACCTCCTCCAGCTCTCACCTGCTCAAGGGTCACCTTCTCTCTGAGGCCTTCCTCTGATCACCTTGGATAAAATAACAATCCCTCCCTTCTTACGTGCAATTATTTTTCTCCACAGGATGAATATTTATTAATCGCCTGTCCCCTCCACTAGAATGGAAATTCCATGTGGGCAGGGGCTTTATTTTGCTCACTACTGAACCCCCAGGTCCCAGAACAGTCCTTGAAACAAAAGGGATGCCTGAAAACTACTGAGTGGAAGGATGGAAAGAATCTCAGTTCCGGGACCCTTCCCATACTTGTTGCATCCAATGAACGGAAAAGTCCAAGTGGGCAGAGAAGCGAACTAGTTCCACAAAACCTGCTCGGGTACTGACCTCAAGAATTTTGTGGACTCAAACTTCTATGGTGGATGATAACAATTATTTTTTGAACAGTTGCTATGACCAGGCCCCATGCTGAGCATTTTATCTCAACTAATCCTCACATGAGCCCAACGATATAGGAAATTATTTTCCTCATGTTACAGATGAGGTGACTGGGGCTCAGAGAGGTTAAGTGACTTGCCTAATAAAACACACGCATGATTAGAGTCCAGGCTAGACTTTTTTTTTTAAGTGATTTTGTGGTCCTTACCTCTCAATTCATGGAAGGTGGGAGAGGGAGAGCACCTAGGGGTCCACTATCCCACACTCAGCTGACCCAGCAGGTCTGATCACTGCTCCTCTGCAGGGCTTCCCAGAAGGCTCCGATCCACTTCGCTGCTGTGGACGGGCAGCACCCAGGAGGCCCTGAGCCTGCTCAAGGATGACGTGCTGGTGGCAGACCCGGGAACCAGGTGAGGAGTGTGTCTGATGCCCCACCCACAATAGGAACCACCCAAGGTGACACACCCCTCCTAGGACAGAGCCTGTGTCACTTCATCCTAAATAGGGATCCCTGAATGTGTTCCTTATTGCACAGCTGGGAGGACAGGCCCAGACAGGGGGCACAACAAGGCACGGGGAAGCTGGGCCCAGGTCTAGTGTGAACCTCGTATTCTGTTGATTCATCAACTCAGCTTTCATGGAGCATCTACTCAACTGACATACAGCACCTGGTTATTGAGATATGGCAGGGAACATTATAACCAGGCTGCTCCTTGCCAAGTGTACATTGTTCTGAGTGAACACAGGACATTTTCATCAGTGAACAGATAAACGAGAGAAATACAGATTTTACCAAGTGCCATAATGGAAATAAATGGAATTTTGATGAGACCCCTAGGGAGTGGATGGCTGGGGTGACCACTGAACAATCCCCACTCTGGGAGCAGTAGGGCTTGGGAGAAGGAAGGGTGAAATCCTGCCTCCTATTTGTTATGCTTGAGCTACAAGCTCCCTGTCATTTTTGCCCCACAATCGTCTAAGACTCTAGTTTTCCATTCGATAAAATAAATCATACTAAAGTGTAAAGAACCAAGAAGATTTGTTTTACCACTTTCCCAGGGGCATTGCTGAGTCCAACTCTTCCCCAAGCTGCCCTGTGCCCCTGGGCAATTCTCTGCCCGTCTCTGGGCTTTAGTCTTCCCAGATGTAGGATAATGACTTGTATTCGATGACCTCTAGAGTCTCTGTTGAGTCTGATCCTCTGGGATGCAATGAAGCAGGTTCCTTCTCAACCCCATCCAGTCCAACGAAACTCTGGTGGCGTTTCAGACAGTCTGAGCAGATGGCGCGGGCCTCTTTAGAGCCTGGAGATACTCCTCCAAGGCCACATCCCAGTTTCCACCCTTCCTCTTCCAGGTGCCATTACAGCACGCTGGCCTTCTCTCTTCTGGCCCATGTCCTGGCAGCGCACACTGCTGAGGGTGATTACCAACGCTGGATCGCAGAGAATGTGCTGGAGCCGCTGGGGATGGCGGACACGGGCTTCGACCTCACGCCCCTCGTGCGGGCCCGCCTGGCGGCTGGCTTCTACGGCAGTGGGCGGCCCGCGCCGCTCTACGACCTGGGCTGGTACCGGCCGTCTGGCCAGATGTACTCTACTCCCGCCGACCTGGCCAAGCTGGCCATGGTGCTCCTGGGCAGCGGGCCCCGGCGGCTCCTGCGGCCCGACGCGGCCAAGACCCTGCTGGTGCCGCTGCTGGCCTGCTCCGGCGCCTACTTCGCCAACGAGACGGGCACACCGTGGGAGTTCCACGCACAGCGGGGCTACCGCGTGGTGCGCAAGGACGGCGACCTGGATGGCTACGCCGCCACCTTCTCCCTGGTGCCGCCGCTGCGCATGGGCCTCGTGCTGCTGCTGGCCGGGCCGCGGCCCCCCGGGCGCGACCTGGTGGCGCAGGCCTACGACGTGCTCCTGCCCGCCATGGAGAGGGCCCTCCGGGAGGCTGAGCCCCGCCCCGCGCCGCCGCCCAGCGCGCGCCCTTTCGTGGGCTACTTCACCTTCGCCAACAAGACCTTCTACGAGGTGCGCCCCGGGCCGGCGGGCGAGCTGCGCCTGCGCCAGTTCGGGCCGCGCGTCGAGGCGCTCGTGCCCCCCGCCTTCCGCACGCTGACGCTGCGTCACCTGCGCGGCCGCGTCTTCCAGCTGCACGTGGCGCGCGAGTTCCCGTGCGCGCTGCCGCTCGGCGACGCCTGGCTCTCCCTCGAGGCGCAGCACGGGCAGCTCGTCCGCTTTTACCCCGTGGACCGCCACGGGCTGTCCCCTGGCTTCGACGTGCCGGGCCTTAACACCTACCGGGTGCTGAGGCTGCAGCGCAGGCCCGTGTTCCAGCCCCAGTGAGGCGGGGCTCTGGCCCCCGGGAGCCTCCCCCTTCCTCGAGGTTCGGAAGGTGGAGCTGCGGACGTGGCTCTCAGAGAAGCCGACCCCGGCTGGCTTTTGAACTGTTCGTTATGCGGGGGGTGGAAGAGTTAAGCACAGACATTGAGAGTAAGCACTTAGAAACTTGCATAGCAAGTTGACAGAGTACTTTCTTTAAAAGATTGATTTGAGAGCGAGCGAGTAGGGGGAGGGGCCGAAGGAGAGGGAGAATCTCAAGCTGACTCTAGGCTAAGCCCGAAGGGGGGTGCGACTC